>NMRA01000127.1:81850-130103 GCA_002633005.1 Phoronis australis | reverse complement strand
CCCCCCTTGTGATATCCTAGATCCGCCACTGAGCCACTTGAAGCTGCTCCTAAACTACCCTAAGACCTATAAAGAAAGTTTGCGTAATTGGAGGAATTCTTAAGATCAAATCTGGGATCTCATTACGACCTCTTGAGTGAATAGAGTTTCAAGGGCGGGGGGACCTTTTCCTTTGGACCCACTCTAAATCCGAAACAGGTCACAATAACAATGTACACAGTACTTGAAAATACTGCTTTCAAATTTGTAAACCTAACGAATAGGGATAATTTATGTATCTTGGAGTATCTGACTAATCAGTTATTTTCCATATTTCAGTAGGTGGAGGATGTTAAGGTTCTCGTTTGCAATTAGAACTACATCACGTATGGCAGAAATATTACTTACATAAACCATCTCAAAATATTGCTATCGTAATTGTGAAACGTTGGCTCAACAAACAGCATACATCCAAGAATGTACACCGCGCATATCACAAGCATGGACACTGTCTTCAAGATGAAGCCGATTTGTAGAACAAACGTGACTCCTATCAAGGAGAGCGCACCGAAGTATGGAAAGTAGACTGGATATTCACAGCTGAGAGAGTTTGGATCAAAAAAGAGCGACCCATTCGTTGATATGTGAGGTGTTGGATAGCAGCCTACAACCTGCGGATAGATAATTGCAAAAAATAAAATAACCTAAGCAATACAGCTACAAGTATGCGAGCGATTACTAATGCCATAACCAACAACTTTCCGTCAATGTTGAATCCAAACTGACAGAGCAAATGCTTGTGTATGATTGAATAGTGTATTTTGAAATGTTCACGTAATATTAAAGAGGGTTTTAGTGACCAAAAATGTTATCTCTGAGAGCGGTATTAATTTCAATGTAGGCCAATACATATATACAATGCGTAAATGCGAATCACGCTTGCACATTCCAGTTCTGCTGTACTTACGAAGTCAACCAGGTCACCAGCCGCCATGAACGTTACTGCCAGCAATGCCCAAATATAACGAAACCATCGTCGGTCTGAGAAACGAGTGGTATCAGACATCTGGAAAGGGTTGCCTAATATGTGTTAATGTATATATTATATCAACGTCAGCTGCTTCCGCGAACGAACTGTCACCGATGAAGCAATACTTCGTTATCTGCATTTAACAGGGTTGTTCATCAAGATTCTATATCCTGTTATAGCCAGTTAAAGTCACAGTGTCGACGAAAACTGCGATTTTCTGAGGTCAGTCTAATCACGAATTCGAACCTGAATCATTCGTTGTCGCCGACAAGCGCTACACTGAACAAGCTAAAGCCCAGTTGATGAATGAAAGAGTACTTTAAGCATACATTTTTTGTATTTGACTGATAAAATCTCATGCATAGCTAATTTAAGGGTAAGTAACTGATTAAAACAGCGGCCTTGATTTCAGCGAATGTCTAGCAGGAATCGGCGAGTACTGGAGACATGTAATTAATCACAAAAACACTATTCAGCTTATTAACCACGATGGCATTTGGCTAAATTAAATGTAGAAAACGGAGAACGATTAGCGTAAACACAATGGCCAACGTATCGGTTGAAAATCAGACCATCGCCATCAAGGAAAAACAGAAATGGAACACAAGTAATCAAGAGCAACTGAAAGCTGTGTTACATCAGTAGGAGAAGTCAACACACGTCTGGTCAAAAATATCACTAAAGGGTGAGCTCAACAGGGCCCAGGAGGCTTCCAGTGATGTCCTGGTGTTCAGTTAAACAACGAAGAGACTCTCTCTGATTGCCAAACTAAGACCCCTAGCCCAAGCCAGAAGATCCACTTCGTGGAGCGTGGCTGATTTGTTTTACTTCAATAATGTTTTGTCAGAGGAGAAAGGTCTAAATGCGTAGGAATGCGTGACCTAAAGTGGAGGATGACGTTAGCAAACCAAAAATTAGTGCACTTAATTCATTGTACCAGATTTACGTCGTAGCATCAAAATAGGAGAGAAGGTTATTCTTTTCGCTTGGGGAACATTGTACAAGACGGACCATACCTTGTCAAATTTACAGAGCAAACTCAGCGCAATCATTACAGCAAGCAGCAGAAATCCAACAGCAAACGTGATGAAACTGACGGTGTTTCTGAAACATCAACGGTACATTTCAAGGGTTGATTGACTTCACCGGTTCTTCATCGTCAACCGGCTAAGGCACCTGGGTAGAGTTCAGTAACGCTGGAACCTACGCTAGGACCTACGCTAGGACCTACGCTAGGACTTACGCTAGGACCTCGATAAAAAGTAAAACTTCGCGAGATTACGTGAGATATGGTCACGGTGTATTTGAACTGGAAAAAAGTGATTTTGGGTGGATTTTCTAGCCGCGAGACAGCAACTGAACTCTACCCTGATTTGCTCTCGGTGACTACTTCCGGCTTACACACCAATCAGATAGTTGGAACCGGCGATGACTGCCACTATATTTCACATAAAATAACTGACACTAGATTTGGCAAAATGCAGTGACTGTTTGTATTAAAAAAGACTGGTTGTAAACCACATTGTTTTTTATTGAAAGCAAGTCAGGGTCTTTTTCTTGCTACTTCCTTACGCAAACTAATTATTTGCTTCAAACCCTATCTTCTCAAATAAATTCACCCAGTCATATGACGAACTCAAATTAAGCATCGGTCGTTTGAAATGTCGCTTGATAACGGATTCTTACTTCGGTAGAATTAAAAGTTGAGCCACAAACGCAGTCAACTTGACAGCAATAAGTCCAATCAGACTTAGAGTGTAGCTATGCACACTGCGACTGTTGTACTGCTTCTCCAGGGTGGCATCTTTGAATCGCAAAGTGAATATGTTGAGCATCTTTGACATATGCCTTAAAGAAGAAAAAAACGCCAGTGTGGTTACTGTAAATTGGATTTGTTGCATATAGACGGAGACGTCACACTACAGGGAATAGATTGTGGGAGGTTGCTCAATAAAACACAATGAATTAATTAAAACAAGAGTTATACCAGTGTATCGATATCTATGGATGCATATGTAGTCTCACCAGTAGGGTGCAGTGATAACTAAAATCTCACACACAAAGCGTATTGTTAAAAGGAAATTAACTATGTCCTAATTTAATAATAAGAGTTTTAATGAGAAATAGATCATTTCAAAACCATGCATCAGTCTTTAGAACAGAAAAATGTTCTACCACCGTCGACAACTTTCAAATGCTACTGACAAAGTTTTCTTAAGAAAGCGTGAATAACGTTTTGTGTTTTAGTTGAGTAATACAGGTTGAACTGGATAATACTATGTACATTTCGAGTTGAGTAATACTGCTCTAACTGGGTAATAGTATGTACATTTCGAGTTGAGTAATACTGCTCTAACTGGGTAATAGTATGTACAATACGAGAAACGGAAGCAGTGTCGAGTGAAATCCCTAAAAGATTGTATAACGCTCTTTTAATAACCTATGACATTATAGCTTAAATAATGACCATAGATTATAGACAGCAGATTCGCAACTCCGCCATTTTTTCGAGATATCCAAGAGGAGGCGCCACCCTCTAAACAAAGCAAACTCAGCTTCCGGTTAATGTATTGTGACGAGAAATTCTTCCATCAATTTTACTGTCTAGTACATCAAGAAAATAATTTCGGCACTGAAAAACGATGTTTAAGGTCTTCCAACAGTAGAGTCCAGAAATTTTTAGTGGCACTGGCGTGCATTCGAGCTTAAAAATGAAACGTTCCATGAACTATGTAAAGTGCGAGATTGGTTTTTGAGTAGGCGTGGTGGTTATTTTTGGAGTATTAATATCAGTTTTATTTAAAAAGTTAACGTTTTGCGAGTGTTGAATTTATTTAAACACGGATGACAGTTGCGCAAAATCGCCGACCCAAACCCCTTCGAAATGGCCATGATTAGCAGACGACGTACTTGCAGGAAGCAAAGCGTGCTATGTTTGCCAGATGTCGCTAGTGAAAATATACGGCCCGGGAATTTGCTGTCCGTGTACTATAGTCCATGATAATGACAAATGTCACTTACGAAGAATTTTCTTGCTCCATCAAAGCTGACATGAAGAGGGTTTTCTCCGACTGGGCTGACTTTGCACGATCTTCCTGCAATGACATTACCAATGACACTCAATTTGCAACGCCACTAACAATGACAGTACGTCTACTAATTTATTCGAAAACACGAAAAGTTTGCAAACATGCACCTCAAATAAACTTTCAATGATCTATTCTCATACAACTCTGTGGGTCTGTGCTTCACAACCCTTCTACAGGAAGGGATTTTGTCTCGTGGTTGTAAAAGCAGAAATAATAGGTATTTTTTTCGTTTTTCATGAAAAGCGTAGTTTGATGAATTGCTGATATACGGACTTAGACCTACCTCTTTAGAGTTGTGTTCATCATCACCATTGACGTTTGTTGGTTGGTCGCTTACGACTCCCTCGTCCAGAGTATTTTGTGGATACTGAAATTGAGACGTAAGTCTAATATGATAACCATCGCTGCCATCATCAGCGTCCACAATCATCATCACCAAAACTATTTTGAATTGATGCACAAGGAAAAAAACATGTTAAGTCGTAAATTGTTTAGATGTTCCTGTTACAGCAAAGAAGATTAATGTGCTGAAGGATTTTATTGTCAAATTTCAACTCAGCAAAAGATGAGACCTTAATAACGCTGCTACAGTTTTCTTAAATATCATTTTGTTTTCGTTCTATAACGCAACTTTAATTTTCTCATGGAAATCATAAAAATCTTATTCTTTGATATCCCCTCATGCAAAAATGGAACAATTAAGAACAATCCTTATATCAGTTTGCAAAACAGTGAATAAAGCACAACATCAGAAAGTTTCATTTGAATATGATCAGCCACCGATGCGATATGATGTTCCAAAGTTAGCCAAATTTGGAAATTTTCTAGAGTTCTACATAATCTTAACGATTGATTTCTCTATCATCTAGGAGAGCACAATGAAGTGATTACCGGTTTGATAACGGACTTTATCAGGTACGTTTTGATGCCTGCATGTCTAATGGCGTCTTCTCTGGTGTCGCCTTCGCCTGGTTCCAGTTCAAACTCACCATTCAGGAAACTTGCTGTTACCTCAGAAATGTGAACCCGGCTGCAAAAGGCATGTACATTGTAGAATGACAGTTGTCACTACGCAGAAGCGTCAATACTCCGAAGGTTTATTACTCCGAAGGTTGATTACTCCACAGGTTCACCATTCCAATACATCACTCCAAAGTGTCACTACTCCGAAGGTTCGCTACTCCGAAGTTTTACCACTCCGAAGGTTCACTACTCCGACAGTTCACTACTCCGAAAATTCACCACCGCGAAGATTCACTATTCCGAAGGTTCACGATTCCGAAGGCTCCCTACCCTCTGAAATTTCATTACAATGTCTGCTAACGAGGCGGAACTGACATGCACAGAGGATTGTATTTGCTTCCAATCAGTGAAGACCGACAGGCACAGGGCATCTCACTAGTGACACCTAGTTTCGACCCAGCATGTGTTTCCTGTGTGATGGGTGGTGTCGAGGAGCAGAAGATAAATTTTTTTTCTGACGTACTGTGAAATAGTGCGATCCGCACATGGATTTGGTGAATGGTTTGGGGTTGAAAATTGATATTCGTATTTCATATTCTTTTTCCGTACTCATAGGATATGCTTTGTACCCCAATTTCACCTGGGCATGAAACTAGGGGTATTATGATGTGCCTGACGAACAAATTTTATCATTGCCTTTGCACTGATTACATCCATGTAAATGAGTGGGTCACAAAATGAATATCGATTTTTTTGCTAAAATCCGTTTCAATTCAGGCAAAATTTCAAAAAAATCTCAATAGGTGCTGCTTCATGTCCGTAATCAAAATCACTACAACTTACTGCACAAGACCATTCACAAATAAATCATTGGCGGTTAGGCGCATCAAAGTCACATTGATGTCCGACAAGATTCGACAAAAATGTCAAATGTATTGTGACTAAACAGCCAAATTATTCTGTCAAAAGTTTATCTAAGAAATCTGTCGAGGTCGGTCTAGTTTATTCTGAAAAGTACTGTAGACACACGCATGCATGAAAATGAAATTACGCGTCTCTTTAACCACCTAACCACTGATTTTCATGTTTCGGCGAACAAGATAATTCCAAACTGTTTACATTTTATCGAGATCAGTATCGATCGAGGCAGGTACTACTGCCGTGCAAAGCCGTGTAAAACGTTACTAGGAAATGAGAGGCTGGCATGGGGTCAAGGTCTGTTCGTCCGATGGACTTGTAGTATGTTACATCGCTGGTCGTTTTTTTTCTTCATACTTTAGGTCTTTCGTTTTAAGGAATTGGGAAAGTATGCAATCCAAATGACCCATCTGTAGCCCAAAGTCTGTTTCCTAAGCATTAAGGAGGTTCCACATCTACACCCTTCACACTTCATCCTTTTTACTCACAATCCATCGACAACAGACCCACACGGTTGTCTATCTAATTTTGCATATTTATTGAATCTATATCGATAATAGTCGGACAACTGATAGTCAATGACTGCTACTTATTGCTCGTCTCTTCGTTGAAACGAAGAAAAATCAGAGTGATGGATGAATAACTTTGTTGAGCAAAACACGTAGACATTAGGAAGGCTAATTGTTGTTTCAATTAAACACGACACGCACACAGGTTATAGGCTAAACGTACACACAATTACCTTTTTATTAAACCAATGATCATATCGGACAAATGAAAATAATCACATACCCAGGAAGGCCGCCGCTTTCCATTTTGTTTGCAAGATTGACTTCTTTTCCTAAGACGTCAAACTGCCACTGCTTCTGACCAATCACACCCCCAAGCACCGCTCCCGTGTGTATTCCTACGCGCATGTTCACGCTGCTCTTCATTTTCTCTCTTACCATCCTAGAATTAAATTGGTAAACAAACTGAAAGTTGTTCAATATCAGAATAAGAACTGGTACACTAAACGCCAGAGTGTGCGGATGAGACAACGTGACTATTTGCAGGATCCGAGGAAATCCCGAACACGACTCTATCTCGTTGTAACTGCATTCTTTTGTAACAGCCATACACGAGTTGCTTCTAGAGTACATTAGAAGTGACTATAGTAATCGTTCATTAAGACGTGAGTATAAACACCTCGCAAAATGACAGCATCACTGCATATGGGAAAGAACGAGATGTCCACTCCGTCACCTATTTGAGTAGTCAGTACCACAGGAGAGACAGAGGAAGACGCCAAGGTACGTGTTAAGAAGGCCAGTCAACCCCATGTCATACTGAAACTGTTCAAAGCGACATCCATGAACAGATCAAGTCTGTGGTGCTGTTTGGTTCTGAGAGATGGCGACTCATTAAGTCCATCATCAACAAAATCCAAGTATTCATAAACAGATTCTGTGGCAAATTCTGCAAATCAAGTGCTCTGACAGAAAATAACAAATTTAACAGCGAGAACAGAGTCATAGTTCAATTAAGGAAGTGGGGGTGGATCGGCCACACACTGCGAAACCATAACGCAAAAATCACCAAACTTGCCCGCAACTGGAATCCATCAAGCAGGCATTCACAAATATGGTGCAGAACTGGGAAGTCTGGGCACCTCTCTTTGGCTTGTTGTGCAAAGAGATTCGACAAACCGGACCAGACGTCGAGAGGCCTTATGCCCCTCAAAGCGTTCAGCGATATCAGTGAATCTCTAAGAGTTACTGCCATATTGTGTTATAACTTAAAAAGACAAAACTTCCGACGTCAAGCCATTGAGTTTCCAGTCAAAAAACAGTAATTTCGGCTGGCAGCGGTCGATTGTTGCCGGGACAATTCTGAATCAGCGCGATAGATATCTGACTTAGGCATTGCAGAATACATGGGCATATAACAGGTAAAGCAAACCTAGGCTCGCAAGTATGTTTTCGGTGTAGCTTCTACTTTTTCGCTGATGTCAGTGTTTTTTCTCTCGTAAATTCTGCCTATCAAATTTGCAAAAACCAGGAAAAATAAAGCGACGGTATTTGAACGGATAAACAAACGCTATCATTTTGTAAAACTGAGGTATTTTGGATGTTAGTTAGAATGAATGTAATGACCATTTGAATACCGACTTGAAAACACGATTTGCATACTTGTGACAGAATCCTTTATTGGTGCATGGCCTGCTCGCAAAAAACCTGTTGACAACTTTTTTGTTTTATGTTCCCGCTTTGGTTTCTATGAGAACATACTTCCTCTTGTTTTTATCTGATTGCCGATTTCATTCAACATCCACTGTGACGTCCATTTTTATTACTATCAGCGGTTCTTACTTAATGGCTTCCACGACTGAAAGTCCCATGTGTACAGAGAGAACAGCATGGTCCGCACGGCGCGTGGGGGCGCCACTGATGCAGTAGTAACAGTCTCCCAGAATCTTGATCCGTAGTTGGTGGTATTTCTACAAATTGACAAGAACATTTTCTTCAAACGATTGCCTACTGGGCTCTTGAAAAACAGAGATTTTGTTATCAAGATCATGTAATTTCAAAAGTATTAAGATTAAACTAAAATACTTGGACTTGAAGTTGTTCAGTTAATAATAAGTATCTAGCTACAAGACCCTATGCGTTTAAAATTACTATCAGCTGCAGGAAGGCATTTTTAACGATTGTAATTTGGTGCAAGATCGCTGGTTTGATGCGATCGTCGCTATACAGCGAATATTTTCTATCCAGTTGGGCCCAGGGTAACAACAAAATACACACAATTGTAGTTCCTCGACTTTTTGAGAGAATTTGAAAACACGCAAACCTATTACATACAATAAGGACTAATTTATATTGTACTGTACCTGCTTACTGTAATGACTTGAGGTAACTGTAACGCAAATTATACTCTACACATACTGAGCTAAGTTTAAGAAACTCTTGACGAGTACCTTTGAAAGGACGTCAAAGCTTGCGAAAAGTTCGTTCAGTACTTTGACGAGTTCAGCCGCTGTACATGCAGAGGACAAGGCCGTAAATCCCACGATGTCGGCGAATAGAATACTGAAATTGATGTACAAATACTTATTTTGATGAAAACGTTTTTCAAAGCTAACCATTGTCCCAAATAACAATGAACTACACAATTTCAAACATGTCACCTCGTGTTTGTTAGACATTGTCGGAATGAGAACGTCTCTGCTAAAAATTGGGCCATCGTTCTATACCGATCGAAGATGTTTACCAGTCTTGTGGCAATGAAACTTGATAAAGCGCGTATCTTGTAGTTCTACCGAAGGGGTTGTCTGTATACAACAATGGAAAAAACATCTGCCATCAAAATTACGAAGCCAATTTAATCTCAATAAAATATTGCTTGCGTAGACAAGCGTTGTAGTTGCCAAGAACTTTATAATGCGCGCGTCATCGGTGTAAACAGTAACATTGAGGCCGCTACAGATCGGAGCAATCAAAACGCAGCAATGCAGTTATAGGACTTTTTTCAAAACCACGCATCTTTAAATTGAAACAAACCCGTGATTCTATAACGAGGAGAATGGGAAAGAACATTGTGTTTTGTAGTATTTATGCTATACCAGGTGGACCAACGATTGTTCACGCAGTAATTGAACAACTAAGCCACTGCGCAGAGCTCCGAAGCATTTCACTCATTTTCGAACGATAGCGATTACGGTAGTGTACACTTGTGCAAGATTATGCTGCATTGCGGTAGTGTACACTACTGCAAGATTAGGCTGCATTGCGGCAGAGTACACTAGTGTAAGATTATGATGCATTGTGGTAGTGTATACTAATGCAAGATTATGCTGCATTGCGATAGTGTATACTAGTGCAACATTAGGCTGCATTGCGGTAGTGTACACTAATGCAAGATTATGCTGCATTGCGGTAGTGTACACTAATGCAATATTATGCTGCATTGCGGTAGTGTATACTAGTGCAAGATTATGATGCATCACCATTTTCCTGCAAGATTTTGAATTGCACTAAAGTCAACGTTCAAGAAATCGCGATCTTGCAGCGGCTGGTCCAACAGCTCANACGCTGAGAAACTTTATATTGCGAAAAGGGCCATTTGTTGAGATACCTGACATTTTCGTGTCGATCCATGTAGATTTTTCGGAATTGCCCAGTTACACCACCAGCAGCCATGTCTTCCAGCATCTCATCAGCCACGTGCTTGGGTAGAACAGACAGAAGCAACCGTTCCTACACAAAAAAAAACATAAATACATTGATTAGTAAATATGTTTTAACTGGAGAGCTTTATGGCGTTAACACGACCACGAACCAAAGGACGCATATGACAACAAAAACATGCTTGGCGGCTGTTTCTTTTATAGTACCGAAACACTCATTTCACATCATTTTCAGCTGTCAGATCACCTTAGCATGATGAATTGCTTTTGAAACAGTCAAGTTTTTACAAAAAACAGTAACAAATAGGAACGTTTCTGACCGGTCTCCTGTCGTCCTCAGAATAATAGTTGAGTGGACTGGCGGTGCGTCATGAAATTTCCCGTCTTGGAGAACATTATTTGATTTCATAAGAGGACATTGGCCAATGTCATCTTTCTGAAAGAGCTCGATTGTGACCCCTCGCTATGTTATTGTTGATTAGCGTCCTATATTGGAACAATAGAAGGCTATTATGCAAGTTTAGAAGGACAAAATCAGTCTTATGGCCGAAAAGATTGTATTTTAGGGGTTATTTTTGGATAACATTAACCCTTGCAAAATGCTAAGCTTGCTCTGGTAGACAGCCGGAAGGATTTTCATTCCAGTTCCGTCTTCCTCAACAAGCTTGACAATCTTGCATATTTTTCATTGATCATTAAAGTTTCTAATTAACTCAATTTTCGACTGATGTCGGCCAGTAGGAATTATTACACAAACGTCACATTCCTATAAATGTAATTGCTTTGAAAATGCGATAACCCGAACCGCTAACCTTTGCCTCTGGAGCGAGACTACTACGTGTACCAGAGAGTACAATGCTAGTGGCTATCATGCCGCTGGTTGAACTGTCCAAGTGTTGTACACCACAATCTGACAAAAATGTAAAGGGAATTCCCCTACCTGTTCAATCGACTTTTCTTCTATTGTGCCTTTGATGGATAATGAGTCTTTCGTTTCTAAGAAAGTTTTCCTTTGCTTTTTATCATGACTTAAAAACGAGAGTGCACCGAGTATGGCGGCGCATAAGTACAGGAGAAGGTTGGCACCGACCTGAAATTGTACGAAATAAGCTCAGTTTAAAGTTTCAACAAGGTCAAAGATCGTTGTACTAATTTAAATTCAGTATTCATGTCAGCATCAAAAACTGTTTAATATTTTGACTTTATTTTGATTAATCGAATGATAGTAAATGACTAAAATATACAAAGACGCACAAAAGCACCCGATCTAAGACATCCACATACGCAACAGGCAGTCGGCTGAGCTCGGTAACTGAGTTTGTGTATCCTTCTGACTTTTGTATCACCAAGCTCATTTAATAGAAGGGGCACAGCATTTTACTCTGAAATAGGATATCAATCGTTTTAGTAATAAACGCCCGGGTGTTTATTTGGTCTTAGACCAAATAAACACCCGGGCGTTTATTCGGAACAGGGGGCGTGTACCGGTAAACGGAAAGTCATAGCTGACTTTGACATTTTTACTCAAGCATTTGTGTTTTTAAATTTTATATAATAAATGCATAATTCGCCAACACCTTGTTCGTTTTTATAAATGATAACTGCCTCATAAAACTGAATTTGGGACAAAAAAGTTCATTGGGAATGGGCTGTTAACAGGAAATTTTCCGAATAAACGCCGATGTCAGTAGTCTCAAACTTTGAGTGAAAGCATCTTTAAATACTTTCCATACTTTCTGGGTTTGCTGAATTGACAATAATAAAACGTAACATATATTACATTGACTTATTGGTTTTTTATAGGTGAAACTCGGGTAACTTGTCTGTGTGGCAAACTTAAACATAATCGATGATCTCAGCACGTTGTTATCTCAGTGAATTTTAGTCAATTTCAGATTATTCAATAGTTTCTTAAAAATATTTTCAAAATGAAAAACAAGAATATTAGTTTGACTTTCGAGTGCCATTGTCGATCAATATTTTTAAATGTCTTTACAATTGACCGCATTTTAGTGTTCGTCGATTTAATTGTCGAGAGCACATTATTTCCGCCACAATCAATTTCCGAATTTTGAAATGGACCGCAAGAATTATTCACTCAAAAACCTGCACCGTCACCAATTTCATCGTTATTGTCCTAAAAAGTGTACTTCAACTGCTTATCGATCATAAAAACGGAATTTGATGTCGGAATTTCTGAACTCCTTTTTGGTGGATCATCCCTCTGGATTTTGTGACCGTTGTGACGTGACGTGACTTTTCCGCCTTTGCCTTTGCCTTCGGTCAACGACAGTGACCATGAACATGTAACTCATAGGCGGATTTAGGGAGGGGGCAGGGGGGGCAGCCCTCATCCCTGGCTGCCGTAAGCAAAATGAAACGGCAACAGTGTGAAGCGTGCGGAAATATTGAGGACCGGTAGCGGATGAGGGGGCTCAAATCCCAGATCGTGGCGGAATCCTGTTCTGTTTTTTTTGTACCAGGACAATTATGCGTACACTGCGGGGAATACGAGGAAGATTCCAGTTTGAACTGTTCTCACAACTCACTCTTGAGATAAACAACGTTTACAAAAAGTGCGGGAGTGGTATTTCGGTCCCCCGGTGTCCTGTCCGATCTCCGGGTTCCTATTTTAAAGGCCGGGTTTCGTGTTTTTCGGGCTGGTTAGCTGTGTTGAAGGTGCGGGAGTCTGTTAGACTTGGGGATGTCTGTCAGTTTTACACCAGGGTTCCAGTTTCGACTGAACACCTTGATCAGAAACCAATTACCTGTTCAGGTAAGCTGAGTACAACGTTACAGATGCTTATGTTTTCCCGATGTTGAACATTTACAGGAGTAATACCATGACTAAAAAGGTGCGCGTAACTCGTCTTGAAAAATATAGATGATGTACTTAAACGCTTATTACTAGTAGCATAGCCAAGGTGTGGGGATATTCACTCACATAGCGTCTGGAAATTACGTTATTCAAAAAGAGCTTTTCGGCGCAGGAACATTGAGCTACATGTATTTACATGGGAGCAATTGAAACTTGTGTACACTTAAGTGATTTGTCTGCACGGGAACTGTAGAGCGTTGCCGACTCGCCGGTTCTCCGCCGAGCGACGAAAAGTTGAAAGCTGCATCTTCAAAGGCCTTCAGGGTTAACAATTTATCTGCAACGTAACTGCAGCTCCTCGCAGCAACACCTTGCAGAGAAATCGCTAAGTATGGACGGGCCTTTACATTACCACACGTGGAACTTCAAGAAATTGTGCTTAAATGCTTTGATAGCTGTAAGTTGACGTGCTTGTTTATGTCTTCTTTGCAAAGTTATCTTAGCTTAGTCTTTTGGACTTGTGAATGCAGCAAAAGGTGCACCAACTCAATCAGTCGACATCTCGCCTACCCAGTAAAACTCCATTTCCTGAACCTTCTTTTCATGATTTGGAGATTTGAACTTAAGATTATGATTCATAGAAATATGTGTGCATACGACATGGCGTTTTAAGAAATGAAATGGCTTCCAAGGAAAATAGAGCGAAGAGTATTCACGCACCGGAGGCGTCCACTTGGAGCTTGTAATGTTCAAACGCTATAGGTGAGAAAAAACCCTCAACTTGGCTTATGCTGCTAGTAAGAAGCATTTAAATATTATTCTATTTACACGTTATTCTTATTAAAATGTATCCACAATTTATCAAATCATTTTCAGACACCATGTATAATAAGTGGCTGTAGCATTCTACTGTGTCAAACAGTGAGATGAATATGTTTGGGTATCATTTGGTGCACATATTTAATTAAACGCTGGTTATGTGATCTGTGTTCCAGCTGTAAAGACATATTCGATGGATTCAATCAAATTAACAACAATGATTTCTGTCAGACAAGAAAACGAGATGGAAAACCAAACCGCCGTGGGCGTGGTGGTTACGTAATACTGCTCACCAAGAAAAGCTGATACGCAGGATTTCCGATAAAGCGCTCTTAACGCTAATGAAAAAACAGAAGATAAGTTGACACAGGCCATACACATTCCTGAATATCAGTTCAGTCAAGTATACTCAATGTGGTAAACGCAGGGTTGCTCGAGGTTACGTAAAACGGTTGTATTCAACGACTGTACTTCAACAGAGATTGCTTTTTCGGTTGAAATCGAAGTGTTTACACTTCTCCAGTAATTTTAGACGACCGAGTACTTACCTGGTGACCGTAAGAGAATCGTCCTTGACCCGCCGTCGCAGCCAAAACCACGCCGACTGTACTATGAGTGACAACGATGGCCGCGCTCAATATGACGCACCATAAAAGACGAATTGGGAGCAGTACAAACGTAATATAAACGAAAGCAATGATCCAGCCAACGCTTCCTCCTGGGCTATGCGGCCACGTGGCAAATGCGTAATCGATGACCATTATCTCGGTAGCTAAAATCACCCACAAAATCCATTGCAGGTAAATTGCCAACGACTCTCTAAGCGTTCGAGCTGCTAGGCGATACAGCAGGAAAACACCAACTGTGATCGCAAGAAATGTACCAGCCAACACAAAATGAGCGACTGAACTAGTCTTTGGATGTACAATTTCCGTTGCTATGCCCAATGCTAGAGAAGACATAGTGATCATGAAACTAAATAGAAATAGAACAGACAAAGATGTCCTTTTCTGTAGTTGATTATAGTCTCTGTACATGTCTTCCAAAGAAGCATCTTCAAAGCCGAGGTTGATTTTTCTGATAATGCCATGTGAAACGTTGCCGCGTTCGACATCTTTCGTAGACGAGTCTACATTATCCTGCTGGACGCTGTACTTTTTTTCGCTATCTGGCGTTACTTTATTTTTCAGCGACATGTTGTGTTTTTATCTGAAAACAGAAGTAAATCGAGCTTAAGACAAAGTTATGTGATTGGTTAAAAAATGGCAAGCAAACGATGTATCAGGCAATTCTGTATGAGTTCCGGGTTTCATAAAAAGACTCAAAGGAACGTTCTTAATCCCTGGAGTCTCAATAGTGGCTGAACCAGAAGTTCCCAGCTGTCTTTTGCCTTATACCGGAACTGACTACCTGCCACTGCTAGATATCACAAAGGAATTATCAGAGATTTAACAAACTGTAAGAGACGTTTTGTCTAGCGCTCTGTCCAAAAGAAAACGCGCATGTTATTTATCGCTGGCTGTTGGTTCCTTTCCCTGTCCGCATAACAAGCCACGGACCCGCTTCACGAAAACCAAACACTTGGAAACAACAGTGACATCCCGCCACCATCCTTCACGTTACATGTCGAACAACATTAATTGGTAATGACAGCAACCAACTCTAGCTAAAGACGTCTTCCATGAAAAGGACAACAGAACAATTGAAAGCAATATCCTTATTATAATGATTATCACTAAAATCTTTCTATAAGAACGAACAAATATTGGCAAAAATAGAGAATAAATTAATAATTTACAAAAATGGCAAGTGCTCAAAAACATTGAATTCCAGTACTATTTGCAGTATCGTTTAGAGTGTCTCTCCGTATAGCGCCAGACTTGCCCAACCATATGAAGGACAACTTCAAACAAAAACAGTGATGATACGCATTCCTTGAGAACATGCAGTCATCGTAGGAGCATGATCTCAGACAATGCTATGGTTACCTCTGCATCAATTAATCTATGATTTGTGTAAATACTATTGTTTTATACATGTAGAACAAAATGCACATTGAACGAGAAGTCGTTGGCACACAGTTCACAATACTATATATACAAAATTTATGCACGCGAATACACCATAAGGATTCAAAATTTTGCTTCTTATATATTATTACAATTGTTATCATTATTATTGTTATTGTTGTTGTTGTTTTTATTCTTATAATTATCATACACTAGCTGCAGTTTATAATTACGAATACGTTAATGAACAATGCCTGAGTAAAGGAAAGGAATTGTAGTCATGCACAGAGACTTGTGGCAAGATATGAAATCCAAAAACACCAACGCCCCCAAATGTTGGGGGTGTGTGTAGCTTATATATCATCAATGGGTCCAATCTTATTTTTTGCCTATATTGCGTTTTCCAATTTGTTTTATTACAAGTCCACATTTCCAACTATCAGAACCCGAAAAATTCGGGTTATTCGTGAACTTGTGAAACGTAAACAATCATTGTTTTGTTTCTGTGCTTACGGAAACACATCTCCATAACAGTGTTGACCTAGGGCAGCATCGTGTGATCAACCGACACTATGGGTCAGAAGGCCACTTATGTCTGTGGTTAAAAACAAACATTTCAAACCTCAATGGCTGTGCGTGCAACGTTTTGTGACGGATTTGTATTGAGATATCTTGAAAGTCTAAAGCCACAGTACATGAAATACCAATGTAACCCCCCCCCATAAAAAATGGGCTAGGCCGGGTTTTAGGGCAGTTTTGTGGACTAAATGGGAAGTGATTGCAACCAATAATATTAAGTTATTCCGTGAAGCTGTGTTAAGTAAACTGAGTCCATAAATTTGACCTGTGCTCTTGCCTATTAGGACTCGGATGTGCCGCCATTGTGAGAGCTTATACTCGTTGAGTTTTGAATTCTTGGGGCCAATCCTGGTTCGTCAGTACCCTTCAGACAAGTGGAAATTGTCAAAAATCTGGTTGGTATGACATATTTTAACTTCAGTGAACTTTTAGAATCTAGAGTGAAAGAGCATTCGGATGGTGGTCTCCTTTCTTGCATCGGGGCACTCGTGAGTTTGCAATTTTTAGTAAAAATGACCACTTTTTTGGTCATTTTTGTCATCTCGATATTTTACGGTGAATGTAACAATGCATTGGTAAATTTCATTAACCCCATAGAGTGTACTTCCTTTTTAAGGTGTCAGCGACAGCTGTGCAAACAAAGGCTTTTATTAACCCACTGGTACTGAGGCCTTAGTCCAAATGGTAACGGTAGTGGCTTTGGAAAGAAATGGTACGAAATTAGCAGCTGTTGCAGAACGGCATAATCACTGTAAGAAATGGAACGCATACATGTAATCATAGGCGGATTTAGGGGAGGGCCTCCCCCCCTTCAGTTGGCTGCCGCAAAATAAGCAAGAGCGTAGGGAAATGTTGAGTTTATTAATTAACCCCGGTAATTAAAATTATACGGATGAAAGAAGATTTAAATGTGTGGAGTTTTAGTGTTGGGGGGGGGGCTCAGATCCAATTTCAAGTGTTAAATTCGGAACACGGCGCATTTGTAACGGAACTGGCTAAGTATAGGCTCTCCCGCGATATCCCAAGCGACCGGCAGTCGCGCTGCGCTCTACGACTCTGTTTCCGTCGTCTGCTCCACTGTGCAATGAAGAAAATTTACTTCATTTTTTAAAGAAAATGGAACCTGAGTGACGATGAAAAAACAGAAGCTGCTGGTAAGATGTGAATTTTAATCGAAGCCTTAATGAATCACTCAGAAACTGAGAAACTCATAATTCTCTCTTTCTCAAACCTTAACTTAAGTCGATTTCCAAAGCAATCCCGTCATCATTGCCAACACGAAAAACGAATTTGGTCTTTAGGACATTTGAAGACTATTTTAAATACAACAAATCTGTTAAGAACCGATTGCACAAAATATAAAACGTTTAATAAGCATTACAAAAAAGTAGGTTTCGCGCGCAAACGCTGTGGACCATAAACAAGTAGGTTTCTTAATATACGATGAGTAGCTAAGTGGTGGTTGTGTAGTGGTGAAGCACGCGCGCTTTAGCCGCCAGGTCATGAGTTCGAGTCTCTGGTATTTGCGATTTTTCCTGTTCGACACGTTCTACGTGTTTTTTTTTTTGCCTTTTTTTCTTGGATATTACTTCAGGAATCAAGGAAAATGCTTGATTTTTAGATGAAAAAACAGAAAAATTTCCTGGGCGGGAGCGGAGCCCCCTCCCGACCTCCCCCCATTCGGTGCTATGCGCATCTACAATCGTGGTTTGCGCAAATGCTTACTGCCGGACAAAATGTTGACCCTTCCCTTGTGATATCCTAGATCCGCCACAGTGTAAATAGCCATTAACAACGTTGTATGGACATAAACGTGCAACACTCGGGATAAAATCTCCTTGCAGTCGTTAAACACTTTTTAAACCGATTTTCATCTCAAGCTTGCAATAGTTTATTCTGATGTCCTTTTGCTAAGATTTATCGCTTGGACCTACCTTGCGAGATTACATGAGATATTGCCGTGTACTTTAAATGAGAGCACATGATTTTGGCTTGTTTTTTTCAAACCGTGACACAGTTACTGAACTGACTTTGCAGACCGGATCTCACCGTTAAGGAGAGAACATGTCCATGTTACATATGTAAAATAGAGCTGCCAGAACAATTTCTATTCCAATGTCATGTCGTCTTCCAGCACTTCAAATTTTAACTTTTTGAAGACATGGCGTAAAAAGCTTGGTCACTTTCAATAGTCGAAAGTGCACTTATCATTATCACATAGTTGTAAGGAACAGAATGAAAGCAGCTACATTTTGGCATGCAGTTGCAACAAT
The DNA here is from genome assembly GCA_002633005.1 of Phoronis australis. NCBI lineage: Eukaryota > Metazoa > Phoronida > Phoronidae > Phoronis > Phoronis australis. The sequence continues at coordinate 111,458 of NMRA01000127.1, read as the reverse complement.
CTGTTCCTGAATGCAAACGATTTCCCAGACCCACCTCAACCGCATGGAAACTTGTTAACTAAATATTCGAGTTCAAAGGTTACAGACCCGTCACTCACATCGAATCTTCCGCCTTGGCATAGGGCAGTTCTGTAAGTCCACAATCTTTTCATCCACTGAGTTGCCACACTATTGAGTCAACGAACATTACATAGAAAGATGCCACGCAGAAAGAAGACAAATGTAGTTTGATTTTGAGGAAGTTATGCATCAGCGTACACACGACCGTTGGTAACAGATGAATGCACCGAGTCGCCGCAAAGCGTCTGGCATTTTGTTTTTCACGAATTACCACAGCAAGCTGTGAAAAAAGATAAATCTTTACCCAAATTAATTAATTTCTTCGATAATTTGACGTTTCGCTGTTTCTATCTCGTTCTCATGGCGCGCTTTAACCACATAGGCTCGATTTCTGTTACTCATTTCGTAGTTAGTTTCTTGGTATCAATCTCCCCGGCAAGGGGTTCGTTGACCCCGTTGACTCCACCTCAGACATAGTTTGACGTGAAACACTTAATCTGAGCTACAAAATTTTAAAAAACCTTTTAGCGATAATTAATATAATTACGCACTGCCAATTCAGCGAACATGGTTGAGGCATGAGTAGGTTTTATTGACAAAGAGCAAGTTTTCCCCCAAAATTAAGCGAAAACTTGAGGTTTTGACGACTCGCGACGTTTTTGACTTTTTCTTGGCTTCAGCAAATCGACTTAATTTTGAACACGAGTTCTCGAAAACACATCGGTTGATTTTATTGAATGTTTCCACTTTTAATTCTTGTTAATCAGTATCAAAAATGCTGTTAGGATTTCTTACCCCTAGTTTTATAGTACCGCGCCGCAGACAAATACTACCGCTGAATAACTTGCGTTTTGCGAGTTAATTTAGCGTAGAAACCAAGCTAAATGAGCAATAGTGTTCTTGAGAGATGTCATTTAAACCAAGTTTTATCAAAATCGACTGAGGGATGTTGAGCTAAGAATGTAACTTTGTTAAAAAGAAAATTTGATTAAAATGGTGACCAAGTTATAAAATGGTGGCCAAGTTATAATAACCACACGTGAGTATCAAGTGTATTTTATAACCCATAATCCTTCTTCTTTCAGAAAAAATAGTCAATTGACACAGCTTAGGTTTTCTGACAAATGACTTTGAATTGACTTTCCTCAATAATGTACTAAATAACTTAAAAGAGACTCTCCAATCACATAAGATGAGAACATAAATACGTGATGCCCAGATTACAGTACATGCTGAGACACCAAAGAAAACGTTTTTTAAATAATGTTACTTTTAATTTGTCGTTTATATTTAAACTGTTATGTGATGCAGATGCCAGCTTATTCTAATAAACACACAAACGCGCAGGCACACATACACACAGCCTCCCTCATACCCGCGCACCCACAAAGTCACATATATACCCCTTAACATCCAATGTATTACTGAGAAAAACATTTAATTTGACCCATTTAGTGCACGTGTACCTATCATGACAGGTCGTGAACATGTATTTTGGGCGAAAGTCATCAACGCGACGGAAGTACAACTGTCAAGGGAAGACACGTGGAATAAATTATTCCAATTGATTCATAATCAATACACGAAAAGATTGCCTTAGAAGAACATATTTTCTTTGGCATAAGTCACCAACAAAGAGGAAGTAATACAGTCGAGGAAAAACAGAACATTTTATTATTCCAATCGACTCGGAATCAATGCACAAAAAGGTTGCACCAGACGAACAACATTAATGTATCGTGTCAGTGCAGTACAATACCTGCACGTGCATATGAGACAAAAACACGTGTCTTCTAATTAAAATCTCCTTGTACGCTGTCAATATAATTAGGTTTAACGTGATATGTCATATGTATCGATTCTTGTATTCTGTACAGCAAAGTGGATAGCACTCATTGGATGTAAGGAAAGCGAGTGACTTGACGCAATGGTCTCCTAACACTGCTTTTTTCATTACATTGTTTTGACAAATAGCAACCAAATATTGGGAAGCGCCATTCACAGTCGTTACGGACGATTCTTCTGTACAACGTAGTCATACAGTAGGATTTCCAACTTCAGAAGTCCTTATACATATAGGATCGTCTAATTAAAAACATACTTTATGGTGTCACTATTGTGAGATCCTCGATAAGTTTGGGCACTTTATCTACACAACTCTAAGTTAAGTTTGTTAAGTATGAATTTTTTAAAGTAGAAACCCCCGTAGATCCACAATCGCAAAAAGTGAGATATCATTTCTAAAAATTGGGGCAGAAATTTTCAGAGTTTTAGGGATAGTCTTTCTGTTTCATTTTAGTTAAAACCTAACGGATTTTAATGCAAGTTCCATCGAAACTTTAACCCAAGTAATTCTCACTCAACAGAGCTCTAGAATTCGATACGATTTTTTAGTTTAATTTTTATTTTTGATGGTGCATCACCACCTAAATGGCAGCCATAGTGAGCGACAGCTGACTCGTGCATTGTGGGTAATCACTCAACTTCCACCCACTTTTTAAAAAAATTTAGAAAAGTAATACTAAAGTATCAAACTCAAATGAAACAGAGGTGAAAGTTACGACTAATGAAACTCACCCTATGGTTTAAATTGGTGAATATGAGGGTGAGCTCTCCTGTAACCATGGATGATAGACAAAAGATTCTTATGGAATCCTTACTCTCTCAAACCACATCTCAGCTTCTGGTTATAGTGAGCAAGCGATGTACTTGCTGAAAGTTAAACGTGTGTCGCTAGTGAATAGTGACGTCGCTCTTGTTGCGGCTTACGCGCAAGATTACATATTCTGTACATCGAGGTTATACGAAGTAGGCTGTCCGCGTACTATATACTCTATGCGGAAACCATCCAATCATTATATTTCTCATAGCCTAAAATCCATAAAAACCTAAAGAAACTGAGAATCTAATCGTGCTTGTTCACGGTTGCACTAATGAGCTTCGGATAACGATAACGAACATGTAGAGAAATTCAAAACTATAGAAGAAGTGTCTTTCATTATGTAGCCAGTACGAGTGTACGTAAACACGCCCAAGTATAATGCTTTCTAGCGATTTCGGGGCGTACTTCCAATCATTGTTCCTTATATTTTTTCGTAATAACATTATAAAAAGTAAACCTAACAGAGGAAGCACCCGGAAAGCATGCAGATGCCCAAAATAAGAACATGCCCAAATATGATTAAATCTCGAATGTGGTAATAATGCTAAAACACCTGAACAGCTTTTCACAGTTTACGTGGCAAGCACCATGATGACACCATCACTTGCCTATAACATTTAGCGCGTGGTAACAGGAACGAAAAGTGTGACGTCATCGCACTGACATGTTTGCTTTTTTCTTATCAGTTCTGGGACATTACTTTGTTTTAGAAAACACGCGGATTGCATGCTGATATTTATGGTCCAGCTGGTTTGAACAAATGCGTTAGGGTAAGTGAAAAAGCCACCGGCATATTGTTTGTCTGAAATTTGGTGTCGTTGCTTGGAGTGTGGGGGTAGCCATTTTCCTTCCCTATTACAAATGGAAAAGTTCTTTCACGAAGAATCTAGGGATCGATTAAGTACCTCTAGGGAGTTTCGCTCAGGTGTTTCGTACGATGGTACCGACCATGTGGCCTGCGCACGCTTACTGCATCGCAGAAGACTTTAGACTACGCACTCTGTTTTCGGTTGCGCGCGCACTGTAATATAGGTTCGCATATCGCCTTCTGTGTTTACTTCGAACTTATGCTTAATGTTATGTAGGGTATTGGAAAATGTCCAAATTTGGTCAACTGCGGAACATCATATCTCAAAAATGGCTAATTGAACGAATCAATACTTTCACACAACATACTTTACGCACCGTTCTCCAAAACTGTTAGGAACTGGTTTTAAAATGTTCTTTTTGCACGATAAACTATCGAAAGTAGGACTTTATGGTTTTTGTGAAAACAATCCGAGGTTGTATAAAACGAAAACGAAATAACAATTTAGAAGGCTGTAACAGCGATTTTGAGCTTTTATCTTGAACATCTATATTAAAGAAAATTTGGCCATATTATTGATGTATCTCTGTTTTAATAAATTTTACAAAAAAGACAAGACAATAATACCCAAATAATGTCAGATTGATAAAAATAAAAAGATCGAATTTTGCAATATTTCTATTTCAGAAAATGTATACTTTTAATAGGTTGAGACCAATATATTTTGCATAAAATGACTGAATACGCAGACTTGTCAATAACATACTACATAATCTTGTTAGTCAATAATTCCTAATAGAGATTTCATTTACACATACTGTGTTAAAGCTCCACGAGTTAGCTTTCCTAATTTAATATCATAAAATGATTGAAGGAATGTCGTCCACTGACTGCATCAATGGCTATTCTAACGAGACGATTCGTCGCCGCTAACTTTGTTCATTCCAACCCTAAGTCACGGCAAAAGCTTTTGACGGGTTGAAAGAAAGTAGCTCTATAAAAACCTTTCAGATAAAACTAAATCCTAGAATTAATTGTCAGTCGATTTGAAGGCGACCGGGCTCACCGTATTGAAAGACTCTTTGCCTATTTGACTTGCTACATAACTATCGGAAGGTGTCAAATATATTGCATGCGCGCACCCAACCTTTAGTATGGGGGGTTCGAATCTCCGACAAAGTGGACCTTTTGCTACATGTAACAAAAAAGCGAGAGGACTAAAAAACGGGCTACCACCTTCAAGTCTGTGAACTGTGTGTCGGCGCCTTTTTAGTGGACTTTTGTCTCGTTTTCTAGCTCTTTTTGTTTCTCTGAGGCGGACCTTTTTACCCACTTCGCCAAATAGGGGNGCCCCCCCCCCCCGAACCCCTCCCCCCTGGGTGCCCGCATGTATTGCTATCCTTATCGAAACACGTTTGGAGCTCTTTGCGAATGGAATAACGAAAAACCAACCAAATGTATTGCCGTTACCTTTATCTCTAAGGATATACTATTTACTCAACATACTTGAAAATGTGAATACTTACCATCTGCATTCTTATCGCAAGAAATATTGAAGCAAACGCAAATGTCTTATTGTTGTTGTTATCTCAAATGAAAAATAAAACAGACATCATTTTTACCCAAGGCACATACAGTAGATGATTGTATGTTGACTATCTGGACTTATCGCAAAATAAATGCGTTTTTCGGAACCTGAGAGCAGTGCGCCGATAATTTGAATGTAATTAACATGTGCACAAAATTTGATTGAATTTGAAAACAACCTAGAATTGAGTAGAAAAACAAGTATTCAAGGGCGGATCCATTGTTTTGAGTTGGTGGCTAGGGCAGAGTATTAGCTAGGACTGCCAAATGGAATGTGGGAGAATTTTAGAGGGATGGGCCACGGCCCCCTTGGCCAACCTCCAAATCTGCCACTGGTACTGTGTGGGTTAATGGGAGGAACATTACAGCTCTCAAGTGATCATTTGGTACATGTATTGTTCAAAACGCAGCGGAACTGCTGAAATGCAATCGCAAAGTGAAACACCCTACATTCACGTGTCCGGTTCGGGAAGCACAGCTTAGGTTATCGGTACTAAAAGATTCCACACAATATACGATAAGGGTTTTACCAGTCCCCTATATGTGAGACCACGCTGCCGGTGACGATTTCAATCCCACTTGCTTCAGTCGATCGTCAAACGTGACACTACAAAGATTTTAGTTGCTCATCAACTCGCCAAACGTGAACTCATGTCCCAAGATTTTCTATCGCCTGGCTCGTAACCTGTGAGCCCGGGATATGCTAACGCAACCTCTCTCAGAGAAAGAAAATACTTGATGATTTTACTAAACTTCAGGTCTTTTAGCCTACGAAGAGGTATAAGAGAAATCAATAAGCCCCCAAGTTCGGTCAGAGCACAAACTTTTGATTTCGGTCACTTGAAGTTATAAAAAATGGTGTCATCACTTCATCACCTATAGGCTTAAGAATTGACATTCGCTATTGCTTCGACCCAGACTCACTGGGTTTACCTGTCACGGCGGGTTAGTTCAGACTCGGAAGAAGTAGACACAATACATTTCATTGTACGAATAATAACAAGATGGCGTTGTTTTGGAAGAGCAATAGTGCCAATAAAGCAAATCGTTTTTTGCTCTAGATTGCGATTTTAACTGCCACTAATTAATTGAAATAAAACGATGCTCTCCTGTTCTATTTAACTATCAAATTTTTGTATCAAGCTTGAAGGTACTTTACAAACTGTGACAATTCGGTCAGCGTGACTAACGCTTGGGAGAGTTTATCGACTGCCGCGTAAAAAGGCCGCTTAGACTCGAACCTCTTCCTAAAGTGACCAAGAAAAATTTTAGCTGAATAATAATCTTTCTCTCACGGGATGTACATTTTGTTGTATTTGTACACTAAAGCAGCAGGTGACAGATCCAGTTTCGGGAAAAATCACCGAAACAAAGTTTAGTATCCCTTTATGCGCATACCGTTCATTTGCTTATCCCCGACTTCACGAGACGCTCAATAACCCACTGCCAGGCAAAGCTCGGCAAGTAGTATTAAAATGCATTGCACCATACCTGTACGTTATGCGTTTGTCATCGCTGAACTGCAACTCAACAAAAACATGCCTGCAATTCTGTTATTGTTATCATATATTGACAAGTAGATGAGACAAAATCTCGAATGGTGAATAGCACCTCTGTTAATGTACACGTCTATATAGGACATACTATTGTTAAGAAAATTTTCAATTTGCTTTTCGTGCTTCTCTGATATTATTAAGCTTTGTACGTCACACTTGACACTGCTAACGTTAACTAACAATACGCAGTAATTTTTAGCACTGGTGTAATTCGCTACCGTTCTTTTTCAGTCGACGACAAAGCAATAAGTATTCTTTGGAGTTGGCACTAAGATTTCTAGACGGATTCATGGGGCAGGGTCCCTCCCTCCTACGGATACAAAAAACGAAGCTAGTATACAATTCTTCTCTGAAAATTGAAGTCATCCCAGCTTGCAACATCCTATATCCGACAGTGATGAAAACGTATACAATGCGTCTACAAATCTGTAAATCATAACGCTTCAAAATGTCATGTAATTGCATAGCTAGCAGCGGAAAGAACAGACGCAGATTGAATAGTAATGATGTAGTGATATACAGAAGAAAAAATAGACCCACGAGACTGTCAGTGACGATATATGCACTGAAATCTGTACGAGAATAACATTGTCGCCATAACAGAATGGGTAGGCTCCAGTATTCGGTCGATGTATTAAGGACAATCGTGTCTTGCGATTGAATTTTGCAGTCACACGTGAAGAAGCTCTTGATAAACGCAAGGTTTTTGAAAACCATCTAACGCAAACAGCCGATCCGATTGCACAGAATTTGAATTGAGCAAAATTGATAAATTTACATGTTGGTAACGTATCCCTGGTGGCGTCTTCCATTAAGTAATGAGTGAGCTTAAATTAACATATCGTGTGCGTCTCTATCTAAAAATCATACAGGATTCGAAAATCACGATGTTCGTAGGGATTGTGCAAGTGCAATGTGGCGTTATTTGCACTCAGTGCCGTTAAGTTCGAAAGATAGGCCCTGTTTAGCTGTAAAGACACATGATTTTGGATTTTTTCGGGTTAGTACTGAAAAAGGTCAAATGATTGGAAAACTGGTAATGAAATTTGTTATTGGTGTTCTTAAAATTTTACACAAAGCTTAGAATGTCAAGTGAAACTATCAGATACAAATTCAATTTCAATTTTAATATAAGCAAATTTAAAAATCATTTGACTCGGAGAGTCTTTTTCACTCCGGTTGAAAGTGGAATGATGTTATTTAGTCTGAGTACGATAAAAAGAGGGATTTGAAATTGAAATACCTTTGTAGTCATCTCTAACACCACACTTTTAAAATATCTTTTGAAGAATCTTGTCTCTCATACTTTTAGTACTAAATTCTGCCCTTCAAGTAATCAAGGCATTTTGCGGATTGGCCTCATCTATTTCTAGAGGATTAAGTTTAATTTCAGACTTGCGCGGATTTCGCCTAACAGAACAGAATCTTTTTAACGTATGTGCATTTTAAATTTTTGGGGCGTCTTGAGTTTCCTGGGGGTGTTGTGAGTTTTATGGGGTGGTCAGTGGGGGTGATGAAACCACTACACGCTTCCATACTCTGCAATCCAACCTTTATTGTTGCAGTAGCGGAATCTGTATACCTCTTACAACAAAATCCCCGGACAATCTCATCAGTACGTACAGACGATATCAATATGTTTGGCACCTTGACCGATTCATTTATTTCACAACCAAGTAGTTCCACTGAGCGGCAGAAAATAGCGAACTGGGTTAGTAAGTAGTCATCTAAGCTTTAACTGTGAGAGACAGAGAAAAGCTCTTTCTTCTGGTGTTGGGTTCAACAAGGTCACTAGTAACAGAAGATAGTTTAACTTAGCTCATATTCTATAATAAGGGGTTTTGATAGAAGGAAAAAGAAGTGAAGCTGGCTTTTAAATGTTGTCATTGATTTGTTTTGCCGGTCAAAATAAAATAACCTAATAATTCATTAGCTTCGTTTCTATTTGATTTCTAAGTTCTTACGATGCCATTGTTCCCTCTATATCAGTCTTCTTGTCTTAGCAATAATATGTTGTTGTTGACCAAACATCATTTCCTACCTGGTTGTGTGTGATTTGGAACAAAAATACAAAGATGTCTTGAAACGGAACAGGGAGGCGTTCCAAGAAAACTGACTTAGCTAAGACAAGTCTTAAATTTTTAGATAAAATTTGAATTTGTATCCAGTCCGTTTCAGGAAAGAGATCTTAAATTTGACTCAGTTTTTTACTTACGTTTTGTCTAAATTTTGATTATCTTACCAGATGCAGAAGTTTCAAAGTTTGGAAATTAAGACAAATCTTAGACTTAAGTCAAAAATGGACTTAAGCCAGTTTCTTGGAGCGGGCCCCAGACAATTAAGTTTATGCATCGATTTCGGAGGTAATCTGGCGTGCTGCATAACAAAATATCGATGATTTTGCATATGTAACCCCTTTTTCTTGTTCTTGTATGGAATCATTCTTGTAACCTCAAAACTTTTCAAACCATAAATCGAAAATGCCAAAACGTGCAAGCCAAACACATGAAAAAGAATCAGCTGAAGCCATAGACAATTCATCATATCGGACGTGTTGGAACAAGTTCTCACGTTAGGTGGAGCTAGAGGATACCTTGATGGCTACGACTTCTACGTTTTAAAGTCTACGTGGAACGGTAACGCATGTAAAAATAGTTACAAGAAAATGTTAAAACTAAAGCATCAATCTGACCACAAGGAAGTCATAAATTGCTAACTGTAATGAGCAGTTAGACTTTTGTCCACATCATCGAATCCTCGGAAAACGTTCAAAGCTACTGCAGCTAACCCCTGTTCTTTTTGTTTTGTTTTGTTTTGTTTTCACGCGGTGGCGCAATAGGGCCCGAAAAGGTTACTTCGGCGTTGACGTACCTGGATTTGAGTGTCGCTAAAGTATTGCAAGGACTATGTGAGTATTCGAAACAATCTAGAACACCTTAACTCAGAGCTTCGCTTCTAATGACTGGCGATATCTCGCGAACCCGTCCGTAATCTTGCGTTTTCGCTGGTTTCTTGAGTCTAGAGATCAGCGGCCAGATGGGCCCTCCTATAACAAGGTGTCGAGGTTTTGCTTCCGGTAAAGTCGTATATGCAAAAAACGACAAACTCGTCCAAGGATCACAGTTGAACATTAAAGACAGTAGATTTCCTCGGTATCTTTTTTCGGTAAAAACAATTTAAAAGTAGTCGCCAAATAACTCAGTCAGGAGATATTTGTTGAATGAAGAATTTTTGTTCATGTGTGGGGTGACATCAATGATCCATTTTCCCTTGGAAGACGAGGGACTTTGGCAGCTGGAACAGGGTCTTATTGGGGGCGGGAAGATGATGGGTCCATTTCATGACTTCCCAGATGGTCGGGTTTGATTGTATCCTAGTTCCTAACACAGGGTCCGGCATTGGTGAAGCCCTGTTACCCGGCATGCAAGACTAAACAATCGCCGTATTCTGGACAGTAGATGTCAACGACACCATTATCGAGCAAACCATTTGAAATTTTCAGTGTGATCTCTCATTTCCACAGGACATGCGAGAGTTGGAAAAATCACTGACACAACTTTCGAAGCTCGTCGAATACCTGCGCAAGAGTTTAGCAGGGCGGAAGCAGCAATAACAACTCGTTGACCGATAACACTAAAAAATGATACATGTAGCTTACCTTAGAGATCAACGAGCTCCAGCAAAGGTATTGATTATGAGAGTTAAACATCCACGAACAGCTTTCAACACACTACGAGATCGTCTTGTGCACGCTGCTTGCCTGTTGCCGCGAACTATCGATCAGTGTTGTCAGAATACGTACGGTAACCAAGCTTTCGAAGCGCCATCAATATTGTGTCAATATTTTTCCAACACAATGCAAGACTGTTTGTTTATCTTACAGATTCTGTTTACTCGGAATTTTCTCCGCTCCGTTTAATGTGTGCAAAGACATTTGCTCTAGAAAGCGTCAACCTGTGCCTCATACCTTTTGTATGCGAGACGTATTACATCTCTTTAATGGCTTATAATGCGCAAGTACCACAGTCCTCTTGTCCCGCCTCGAGTCACAGGCCGAAAACGCGGTGACGTCAATTCTCTTTCTTTATGGCATTTGATCTGAACAAATTTTTGACAGTTGGTTAGCGCTTGACTGATCAACTAACACAATAGGAGTCTGTTGTGGTATAGTGTGAACAGCCGTTGCTATGCACAGGCATGTAACTCAACATTGACAGTACCATTTGACTATTTTGCATTACCGTAAAAGTCATGAACCAGCTCTCGAACTGTTTCAATGCGTTTCGTGGGCATTGTAACGCAATCGTAGAATACAAGTTTTTAAAGATTATTAAACTATGCATGCTCGCCCAGATAATAGAGTTACTTCAACAAACAAACAACTCAAACGAAGTCAGAAACAAAATAAAATATTTTATTTTAAATCCACAACTTACAAAACAAGTTGAAAATCAAAATCTTATTAAAAAACAAAGTAATCACAAATTTTACCAGGCTGCCACAGGTGGAACCATGTGACGCTCATGGCACTCATAGCACCACTTTGCATACATCTATCGATATCAGGTAACTGACGCATTGGGAAGCCCACTATTACAGTTTCTGAGGTCGGACGGCGGCGAGAGAGATGGCGATAGAGCGCCTAAGCTCGTGCGGCCAGATTTAATATCGGACGTGGGCCGCGAGAGGGTTTCCTGCTCTGTAAGTGTCGTAGAGGTCATGTGACACGAATATTTCTTATCCCTAGAATAGCTCTGACTGCAGCTACTCGCAGTTTTTGAGACTCTTTGCTTTTGCTGTTCTCGCCGTTTCTGCTTCCTCCGTTGCTGTACTAGGCCATGCACCAGCGCAGCCAATGTGTGGCAGGCGCTTCCCGCGGCAAGGCCTCCACTGGTTGTTTTTCGAGCGCGTTTACTCCGCCCTTTAACGTAGTACGTTTTTAGCTCACCCTTCCCCTTTATTTGCACTACGCCTCTAAAAATACAATCGTATCCCATCTGGGATAGGATACCCGCGGTATCCTCATCTACCTGGATATGAGACATAGTCCCACTTGAGTCCATTCGACTAGCTACATTCACGGTGTTTCCCCAGATGTCGTACTGAGGTTTGCGTGCTCCTATCACTCCGGCTACAACTGGTCCAACGTGAATACCTTCAAAACAAAAACAGCTGATAGGTAGCGCTACCGTGCATGTCAATCCGGACTAAGTTCCCGTAGTTTTATAAAAATCAAAACACTTCATGATTTATGGTTGTGGAGGAACCTACAAAATGTTTAGTTTTTTCCAACATATCGGAACATCATATCTCAAAAATGGCTCATCGATTTCAAATGAAACTGGTCGTGATTTTTACGCACACTGTTTGCAATTGTTTTAAAATCATCCACTTTTGCCGTCATAATAAACAGGCATTCTGCTGTAGGTGTACCTGGCTTTCTGTTTAACTACCGGGTATAATAAAAAGACATAGCATCTTGACTGAATAAATGACAGATAGTATAAAAATCAATTTATACACGCTTTCTACTTTTAGAAAGATTTGAATTTTACTATTTTGAATTCCATGGTTTTCTAGATATTTGGTTAAATGCAAAGTTCTGCTTGAAAGTTTCCACATAATACTAGTGGCGAATTTAAAATATGATCTGCTTGTCTAAGGTGCGTGTACACACAACTGAATATAAAAAGCTTGTACATATTAAAATACGTTACTATACATTTTGAGTGATAAGTACAAATATCTAGTTGATATTTACCTATACGAATTTTGAAATTATTAAACGAGTCCTCGTTTATTTTCTTCAACATATCTTGAATCTCGAATGCAAAGTCCACAAGCGCGTGCAAGTGGTGCCAGGACTTGGAGGAATCTTCCCCGGGCGTCAAGCCTGAAGCCACCATGTACGTGCTACCAATTGTTTTGATCTTCTCCAGATCTTTGAATCTTTCCTCACCGAGAAGCTGAAATAATTACCCAGATGAACGAACTTGTGAAGAATGGAGCGCGTGGGAGTATAATTGGCGTCGGCGCATTATAACTGACCGCGTTAGTCTTATAACACGTTTATGTTTACATATAATAATGCTCAATGTGTCGCGAAGCAAATACTCTTCTCCTTTCTGGTCTGGAAAACAGGCAGCTCTGTAGCTGCATGAGTGATGCGTTACTTACAACCAGTACGAGAGTGACAATGAGGCACCGAGTCTCAAAGTCCACTGGCACACTTTGGTTAGTTCTGGAGTACCAATTTGAAACATCATAACTCAGTAAAATACCATCTGTTGTTATCTTAAACATCCATGCTTCATTCCATTTTAACGCTAAACGTACTTTAACTCAAATTACATTCTTCAAAAATAATTTAGAGGATATTTAAACCAAAAGATCAACATAGAACTTAAGCAAGTTTTCTAAGTCATGTTGCTGTAAGTACCTTTAGCGCACAGACATGTACCTTAGGAGGTCACTATGTCTTTAACTCTTCTCAGTTAGAACAGTTTATCATTCAGTTGCCCTAATCGATAATTGATCATTTTTAAACTGCTCGCACCTAGTGATATGACGTCATGGGACGTCATTTTCGACATATTTTTTGAATTTATGGAAAAATAGTGCAAGCCCACACTTCATACTTGTGACATTCTTTTGTTTTACACATGGAAAGGTTGGCATGAGTCCAATTACCCTTTCCAGATAAGCTGTGCACATCTTAACAGTAGTTTATGAATCTCTGATGCTGCGAATGCAACGAATCATAGAAAAGGGGACGCGTGAATCTTGCTACCAGAACCACCTGTAATGCCTTTGCAATGCCACATTCCAGTGTGTGTCGGCATCAGTTGTTATTAAACTAGCTGCAGCTTACACGATAGTGAAGTCGGAAACATTGTGACAGAATTACGGCACTAGCATAAGTGATGTATTTTGGAATGGTTGCTTTTTACCGGAGTTAAGCGGGATTGCGAAAATGTATAGTCACCTCGTCAAAGTCAGCGATGATTTCATTCAGAAGTCGCAGGCATTCTTTAGATTCGTAATTCTTGGACAGCTCGGAATAGAATTCCGTGAAGTTCGGAATTGAAGCAAACATGACGCCTACTTGTTCGTAAGATTGTGCGTAAAGATCCTAAACGACAGAAAACAAATAAAATGTGGAGTGAGATAACATGTATACGATAAAAATTAGTGTTTCGAAAATTATTTCAAAGCCGTTCTTAGTAAAAAAGCATCCTGCAGTTGCAAATCACCAACAGAAACTTCCATATCCTTGACACTGAAAAAAATGAGGGGCTATAGCCCCCCAGCCCCCTATGGTGCTCCGCCCATGCCAGGTGTTGATAGAACAACAAGTCATTCGTGACTACACAGTGATTCAGAACAACTGTCACATTCTGAAGTTCAGTGCCCGCTGCAGCCTGAATCTTACAGTACCATTTTTGTCAAAATTATTACCCAACTATGATCTAATTATTCACAAAAATAACCCGGAACATACAGTAGAACACGGTGTCTCCCGTTGGGGACTTAGCCGAACATTGAAATTGCCAGTGTTCCGCCCTACCTATGAACAATCTTTACGTGTGTTTAATGAAAGGTGTATTTTTTATAGATAATGTACATTGATCCAAAATAGCAAATGCTTAGAGAAGTTTAATAATAAATACGCAGATAGAATAATTTTGATAAGCCGTGACAATGTGTGTACTGGGAGTATATTCCTTTTCTCGTGTTTAAGTTTGTCAATTTCAGAAGGTCGACTTTTGCAGCAATTCAACAACAAGCGATCTATCTAGACATGTAAACATTTCAAACATTACACTACTCAAGCAAACCTGTCTAGCTTATTTTCAAAAGTTGGTAAACATTAGAATTATGAAAATCCAAGTCTGATAATAGTTGGCGCGTACGTGTTTTCACGATAGCACGTTCATCTAGAACGCATATATTAAATAACGCGTCAGTTCTCTCAGTAGATGTGTGTAGCATATTATTTGCCTAGCATTCCGGAAAGAGTTATGATAGTTTTGTTGCTATACATGTAACTTATACCAAATGCAATCATTTGTAGGGTTTGATTAATGCGGCAACTTTAATTATTATTCATATTATTTTTGGCATACTACGAAGCCGTCCTATTGGAATAGACGATCAGGAATCCAGTTTTTACTTTTATTAAGAAACAAAAACAACGGCAAAAGGTTCTCATGAGAATATGTGGCCATGCAAGTCTCATTTTTGACTAGATGTCTCGTAATGCTGTTCGGGACACCGGTATTAAAAGTGTTCTCATTCAAGTCAAATTCTGTAACAATGAGTCATCTAAAGTGCGTTCCATTGGCGCGAGAACCTTGCTATTACGCGCGACCATGCAAGACTCCAAAAGATACGTTTTGGAATTGAAGCACGTGATCACCTAGGGGTGATCACACTAGCTTCTTCAGGGGTTGTTGTGTTTAGGGAATTCAGCCCGGGCGCTGATGCTGCTTTTTCCGGCAGCTAAGCCAAATAAATATAGTTTTAAAATGGAATCTTCTTGAATTAAACAAGATTCCAAGTTTGATGTTATGCAATTCCAAAACCAACACTTGGTCCTGGTAGTTGACAACTAACCTCGTGCCGTCTTTTAGTGCCGAGGTAGTACCCAGTCACGTGCTCTGGCAATATGTTTCTTAGAAGCTGCTTGTTGTGCTCCCTGAGATCTGTCATGTCTTCAATTTCTTGCTTTGCTTGTAACTTCCAAAGAAAATCCAGTCGGGCGTTGCGTTCAAGCTATAAAATTATCAAATACTTGGAAATGAGGGGCCAAGCACAGTTTTCGAATTTAAACGTTTGTGTAGGCCATACAATTGGCGACGTTCTTTTCTTTGGTCGCGTCCATACGACGGGGAAGGGAGTACCCAGTGCCTACCTAAGTTCGTCTATGCACAACAATGTTTGCTCTGTCATTTTGAGTATTTTAGATTCAACCTTTGTCTGGTAATGGTATCTTGTTAGAGATTCGTTCGAGAACACTGATTAGTGAAATGTCAAAGTGGGGGAACTGGTATAACACGTTGGGGTTCAATGAGGCTATGGCCACCAGGTTTACGGCACAAACGCAATACCTCCCTACCTATTCGACGCGCATTGCTTGTGCACTCCCACTCATCGGAAAGTGCTCCAGGTCGCATTTCGGTCGTTTGTCCCCTCTCCCTTGCTGAATAATTCTGTTAGTACTTAGCACTAAGCGTGTTACAATATTCCGTTTCCATTTCCGTCCTTATCGTTACACAACGCCAGTGTGCAAATCTTTGGATGTGACCAAGCATTCACAAAACGTTAAAAAGTTCACGGAAGTGTCGGATTATCCCTTCAAGTAGCCACTGTAAGCTGTTGCTTACGGCCTGCAGCTTAGGGCCACCGCACGAAATTGGAGTTCCGCCTAATAGTCACATGGGCGCCTAGAAAATTATGCTCCACCTGTGGCGACTGCGGGGGGTTGGGATAATGTGATGGCTGGGCGTTGCTCGAAAATTGTAACAGGCGAGAAGGAAAAACTGTAAAGACCAGTAGCATCTCAACTACTTGTACAGCACCTCTCGTCTTTTTATACCTGTAGGGTTACCAAGAAATTTAAATAGACAATTTTTAGGCAAGGCTTGTACGTGCCTAAGGGCTTGCATCGAAATTGGCGGAATACTGTAGCAGTGTTGTATACCTAATTCAGGCTTGACTGAAGTATGCAAGATACTTGTTCGAAAAGTATAATGCACAATACCAGACTTCCACTAGGTAGGCCAAACTGGCTAATTTGGCTAATTAAGGTATTAGACAAGCAAACTCATTATTTTTCAAATCTCACCTGGCGACAATAGCATAGCAGGATAACTAGGAAGACAATAACATTGAAGACAAATCGATCCAGCGAGGCCCTATTTGCTGATCTGAAAAGTAGTGTTTTCATTGACCAACATTACGTGTGAAACAGTATCGTGAGTACAGTTAACATGCACCAGAAAAAAGTGAGCTAGTTTCAGCGGATAATTATCGTTTGTAACAAATGCAATTAAAAGGGCATTATAGCGAGACTATGAGGTAACAAAAGGTGAAAGAGTCAGTGACATCGAGAACAGGTAATCTATGCAGCATGCTATAGGCACTGGCCAGCTCAATGAGGTAGCCATTAAGTGGCTGATGGGTAAGGACAGAAATGGAAGTTTCCTGCAAGACACTCTGAATACTGTAAGGTAGCGAAATCTTTTATAATTTAAAACATTGCATTTTGTACAATAATTCAACACCCCAGCCTCGTCGATTAATTATTGTAATGTCGTCAATTTGCTAATGCACCACACGCTAGAAATGACACTCGTATGACTATGGTCGTGCACTCGATTTTCAAGAAAGAAACTTATACGCGTTGCGGAACGCCTTCCATTCACTTGAGACGCCCGCGAGACACTTGTGACGAAAAATTGCAACGGAAATTGTGGATATCCACAAAGACTTACATTACATTCTCCTCGAAAAAATCATTTCAGAAACGGAAAAGTTGTTGGTCTACGCTGTTAAGGTTCTGAGTATACGGAACACATCGAGTATTTTCAAGTCTCAAGTTATCCCTCATAGGTGTTGCAAAAAGCGAATTTCAACCACTGCGGAGAGTCGTTGGATTCTCAAATGGAGACTGCCGTCCCGTAGCAAACAAACAGTCTTTAACCAAGACAGGAGGCAGACCAAAGATTGAAAATTGACCATCGCTTGGCGGTGCTACCAGTTAAAAACCCATCACCGACCGATAATCTGAGGTTACGAATATACCCGAGGTGCCCCAAATGGGTCCCAACCTTACTTTACAACCACTTGTTTTTACTAGCTTGATTTTGTGTGATCTTATGTAATCTCGTGTTTCCTAAAATTAATTTACTTTCCGGAGAACACCCGCTCTGTAACGTACAGTGTGAGATGCGCTGCCTGTCTTGCATTACTACATCTCGTAAAGACTATGCACTGAGGTGGTGAGGACCTGCAGAGCCTGCAGGGATGTGTTCTGTAGCGAGAAAGTAAAATCGCGCAACACTATACTCTCGGCATCTTGCCGGGGTACACTGTCGATTTGGCGGTCACTGAACTGATTGATCAGAGAGGCTGGAATATTAGTTATAGAATTCGTCTCATAAGCGGGCTGTTCTCGCTACCAGTGAGGCGTTTAACCGTTTGAGTGTACGGTGTCGGCCTACACGCACTGTACCTATATAGACTACATGCAAAAGATGATGCTTCAAAAGAACTTACGGGTAAAACTGCAGCAAGAAGTCTTTATAGACCACAAAAACGAGTATCCAAGCCAACGCGGTCAACAAGATCGCTGTGGTGCTCTTCACTAAGTAGTTGAAGTGAATGAAAACGCCGCAAAGTGACACAACCACCAACCACGTGCTCAGAATGTACTGAAACGAAACCCAACGATTGAATGAAATAACAAATGTTTTGCAGTTAAAACTGAGATCGCTGTGATTATCATCTCGATCGAGCCCCGATTTCACTTGGAAACGGTACTTTGTTTATATGCAATTTTCAAAAAAAATCTCCGCGTCCACACATGTATGTAGTTCGCCTCATTTAAAAATGTTCGTCCACGCTCATCGTTTTCGTATCAAAAGCTCACACGAATACGCCAATACGATCGAAAACGCATTTTTTGCATTACGTTTAGGATCTTGTCGACAAGTCCCTGGATTTAACCAGATACCGGTATCTACAGAAGTATCAAACTGCTTTGTCTCACATACATTTTCTGAGACTAGAACGTGCGTGAAAATCCATGCTGACTTCATTTTGACTTCATGGCTAATCTCCAATTACTTCAACGGGTCAGGTGACCATGTTTTTTAGTAAAAGTTTGTGAAAAGGTACATTCATAACAAAACAGAAACATTCACTGAATTTCATTTGATATAAATTTCGAAGATGAACTCTCAAAAATGTTGTTCAATGTTCTAAATTATTATGTTCTTTCCAAAAAATCATGTTAAGTCCTATTTTTGATGGCCCCCATGCGGAAGTGGAACATTTTAATAAGTGTTCAGAAGCACGGTTTGTAGAACATTGCAAAAAACGTAGCATCCGAAAGTTTCATATGATGGTCTAAAGGTTGCCAAATTTGAACATTTTCAAAGAGTAATATAAACTAAAAATTTTCCGTCCACACAGAAACGCTGCATATGATCGTGATTCATATCACTTTTCAAAAAGTTGCGTCGTTTCCAGTCCGTACGAACACGCTAATACGATCGCGACGTCTGTGTTTTCAAGAAGTTGTAGTTTTGGTTGCTGGTTCTGGTGGAGGAGAGCTGTATGCGTTAACAAAATTTGAGTTTTAAGAAATTCGCGAGTTTTCGAAAGTTTGATTGTCACAGCCAGTGATTACTTACACTTGGAAACCGTATTTGTAAAGAAGTTGCGTTTTCATATTTCATGTTTTAGGTTTTTCGAATTCACTGGATACAATATCGGTAAAAAATTGCGTTTTCAGGTGAAAACAGAGTCTTAGTGTTGACCGGCCACCAGGAGAAATTCAAACAACTGGAAAAGTGGCACGGGATGGGTCCATTTTTGAGTCGTCTGTCTAATTACGTTTGTTGGCACTGGCCTGATGTTGTGTGTCATCATCGAAAGGAAAAAGGACAGTCACGTGTTATAGCAAATGGGGCTATAATGTACTTGGCAACGTAGATTTTGACATGACGCGATTTTGTCAACAAAGATTCCGCAAAGCGAATTAAGACGGAGTTAAATCTAGCCAAGAAATGTGTGCGTACCGGCGTATCATGACTTGAACACTTTTGGCCATCTTAAGTCTCATGCTGAGTGGTATCAAGCTTTGACGTTATAGGACACGATTCGAATGTGTCTCGCGCTAATGAGATGCGGTTTGGGCCACAAATGTTAATATAACTGTAGTCGAATTTAAAAAAAAATGCAAATCAGAAACCACCGGAGCAATTTAGCATTTGATTTTTTTTTTACAAAATTTTGCTTTGGAATAATCAGTGTGGTTCTACAACGGTTGCATTCATTCTTTGGGCCCAGGGAGTTCAGTGCGAAAATAGTACCAAATAGGGACTCAACCAAGTTCCCTAAATCTACTCTATATTTGCGAACTTGTGAAAACACTGACTGTAATTTTTGTTTTAAGTATCATTACTAAGTCAATTTTAGGCTTTGGTACAAATCGAGAGTGTAGTCTACGTCTATTTCTCAGTAATATTGAAAATAAGTAGGGATCTTTTCATGCAACGCTTCTAATTTAAGGACTACGTCTCTAATTATTTTGACTGAATAATGGCTCAGTTTTCAGTTATAGTATTAGAAAATGTCATTAGTCAAAGAGAAGCTTGTAATAAAAGTAACATGATAGAAAAACATAACATATATGAGTTATGAACGAAACAAATATGCAAAACATTTAGAGAATTTAGTTGAGTCCCTGATAGAGACTGTTTCATGCAACTACCCACCCACAGAAAGATTAGAGCTGACTGGGTCCATGACCGGGTAACAATTTTGGAAGTGCTTAGTACTTTATATCGTAAAACTTGCCTTTTTCACGGTACTTTTAATTTAGACATTTTAATCAACTGGTTCAAAACGTCCAAATGACGCCATACTAAACAAATGAAATGCGGTTGTGTGATATCAGAGCGAAAATAGTACGCTACGGCAATGAACATGAAATTGTAGTCAACATACCTGAGGATGGAGACACAGTTCACGGTGCAAGCATGTGAGGTTGGATTTAGGTATCTTTTTAAATGGAGGCGTGTTGTAGATGTCCAGAAACTGTAAAATATTTTAGAAACAACCCATCAAACATCGTTGTCAGCGTTTGACTCAAATTATCAGTGACCCAGCTGAGAAAATAACCCAAATTATTTATTAAATAGCTTTACTTCTAGCATAAAGTGAAATGATACCTTAAGCGCAAGTGAAAAAGCCAACCATTGTTTTTAACGCCAGCGTTTGCGCTTATTTTGAAATTCTTTATTACGGGATGACATCGCGTGCCATTTTCATCTTAACCTTCCTCGAAACACGTCACATCACAAGTATGCCTGCATGTATTTGAATGTCATAATACGGTCCCATCACCGCACCAGCACAGCTAGGGAACGCTTGCTCAAGACTGACGGCCCCAGTATACCAAAGCACACGTTCTTCATTGAGAGATATTCAGCCAGGACACTAAACATAAGGGGTTTTCACCTCTAAGTACACCACCAAACATAATAAAATGGGAAAAGGCCATTCTGTTTTTAGAGCTTCCGAAGACCTCTATATCCCGAACTTGTAGTAGTGCCCACCCCTCCGTTACGTCATCGTAGATCTGACAGTGCACTTACGAAAGTAGATAGCGTGGCCACGGCTGCCAAAGAGATGACGACGAAAATCAGAGCTGTGCGGAAGTGACCGTGGCACATGATCCATTCCGCCACCTTTCGTACAGCTTTCGGCATTTGGTCGAACTCCTCGGAGAGAAGTAGGCCGAAGATAAGTAAGAAGATGACGAAAACTACTGCGAAGATAACCAGCGACAGGTTAAGGCTGAAACGAAAGATAATATGGTTGTCACATTTTAATTAAGTTTCTTTTATTATACTTGTACATCTGAAGGTTTTACTTAATTTTTATCCCATACGCGTTGATTCAGTAGAGGGAAATACGGCCATGTAATAATGTGTTCCGTATTCACCTCCCGCACTACTTCAACAGTGACCTCTGACATGAAAGGTTCAACAGGTAGGTCAATGTCGACTCGACGTCTTCAGCCGGTTCGATCATCAAACTTTCCGAACATAGTTTTAAGTAACACAGTTGCAGCAGTGCAACTAACACTCGACATGAAACCAGGCCCTAAACGTAAAATCTGGAACAAAACTGTTAATTATATGACACTTATGTCTCAGTTTTCAATTGCTGGATACTATATCGTCTGCAACTCAGGCGCCGATTCATAGGAAACTACAATATCAAATATTCCGTATTCTTGTCGATTTCGATATTTACCTGCGGTTTTGTGCGTCAAAAATTCGTCGAATTTCAATGTTACCCAGTTTATGTTGAAAACAGTTGTATTTAGTAGGTGCATAAAATGGCAACTAAATGTACATGTAGGACATCGACCAGCGACAGGTTTGTTTCGTCAAGAAACTGCCAACTTATGCACACTTTGGCCGTCAGTCTGACAGGAACGCCAACTATCGGCATGGTTTTGAGAAACTCTTGGAGTTATACCCGATAACACTGTCAAAACATCGTTAATACAAAACCTTTGGCTGCGTATATTCAACACTTAACATTAAAAAGATAACTGGACATCTACGAACCTCGGAAGCACTAGGATATGCACTATAATAATTAACAGGAAGACAATTATAGTGCACGCCATGTTTGACTTGAAGGTTTCATCCCGTATTTCCACGTATCTTTCGTTTATCTCCGGGTCTTCGAACAGAAGGAGAGTGGGTTTAATGTGCTGCTTGGCGAGTGTGCTCTCTGCTTTTACGGCAATAGATCTCTCGATGAGCTTGTTAACTTCGGTGTCGGTAGAGTGTCGGCGGACGCACCGCGAGAGACCTTGTGGAAGCGCCGTCTTCAAGCCATCAGCTACGCTGAAAGTCTGGAACAAGAGTAACTACATGTACAGTTCATGGGGAACTGATACGAAAACAAAAATTCGACAGCATTATTCATCGTCAACACTGGTCTTCGCGGATTGATGAGAGTCGTGCCACATTTTCAGTTCCACTTTTATGTAAATCATTGTAAGTTATGTGCATGTCGAAATCAAATATTCTGATATGCTGTTGAACACTACGCTGGTTTCTGCCGATTCCAGCTTTCTCAGAGTCCTCTCGTAAATTCGGATTGACACACGCACTTGTTCAAGAAAGTAGCGAAATAGCTGTCTAAAACTCATTGTAGAAACGAGGAGAAAATAACTACATGAATAATACATTTATTTTTTTCTGACAGTGACGGCTGTGCGTGATCAAAGATAAAGGAATGAATGTTCTCTTCATTTCTGCAATGAATATTAAGCACCTATTGCAATGAATGCCTGTACAACAGCGTGTGCTAGTTTCAACTTATGAGAGATCTCTGAAGAAGCTAGAATTGGCAGAAAACAGTTCACTGGTCAATTTCACCCTCATTAACCGTTAATGGTCTTTACATGTAGTATCTCTTGTCATAAAAATATTCGTATATCTCTGCGTTTTATGAATAACTATCTGCGGGAGCGCTTCATACCCAACGAACATAAAGTTTAACCTGAACATGACAGTTGAACAATACATTGTAAATAGCAACGTGAAACCACCTATACCCTATCGACATTGAATTCGCTCAAGAAAGTAAGACGTCCAACACCTAAAAAGAGTTCCTAGTTGACACACAATCCTGAAGTATAAGGAAATGAAGTTAAAGAATCTTGCCACGGTTATGTTAGTGGTACATGTACTGAAAAAGGAAACTGAAAAAACACCACAATAAAAGTAATGTCAATTGAAAGTCACCAAAAAGACCACAATATAAGCAATGTCAATTGAAAGTCACCGAAAAGAGAAACCCGAATAATTACGAAAAGTCGTTAAATTACGTAAGAGCAAGAAAAAAACGAATTGCGGATGAACAAAAAGTTTGCAATGCAACAATTTCCAAACACACACAAACTATATATAATTAAATGCTCTATCAAGACAAACTCAAATAATTCATTATCGGCTCAAAAAAACTAAAATATAGCATAGCACTTCATCCGAATATATAGAAAATTCATTGGTATCGGATTAACTAGTGGAAAGACAACAGAAGGAGTGATAAGTTAATATGGAGAGACATGAGTATTTGCGACTTACGTTCTCAGGTATTGTAGTTGATGTTAAACTTTTCCTGGCCTAAAGACGTGAAAAGTACAACTAAACTATCTTTTCCACATTGTACAAAGTCAACTCAAAGGGCATGAGTGGCGCAGCACCGAAATTCGTGGGGGGCATGAAGGATAGAGAAAATTCCATGACCGAGCCTCTAAATTCCAATTTCGACCTTCGAAATTAAATTTGGTCGCCAGAAATCTAGTTAGCCTGGAGTGGAGTTTGGCCGCCGTACATGCAACATTTTGTATGCCAGATCAGGGGTGCGGGTTTGACGTCCGGTGGTTTGCACGGTGGTTTGTTCGTAGCTGAAATTCAGAGGCACGGTGACGGAAAGGGTTTCCACCCCTGCAACTAACATATGTGTAGTTACGTATTAGTTGATTTGAATATTGTTTTCATTTGACAGTACGTGTTGCTGTTGCCGAAATTTTGAGGTCAGACGCAATTTACTCCAATAACCACCATAAGATCAAACGGAACAAAATCCCCAAAATCCAAGGAAACCGCCAAGGACTCAAGTCTAGATTTGACACGACGACTGACCAATCGCGCGGCTGGACTAGAACAGACCCTTAATTTTCACGATTCTGTATTGGATTGGTCATATTTTTAGTAAAATCTGGATTAAATTTGAAGTTTAGAGGCCTGGAAACCAAGCATTCTCTCAATGGTGGCGGCGAACAAATTGATTATGGCTTCATTCGGAAACAATTCATAAAATCAAAATAACCGCTAAAGGTCATAGTTTTTCTATAGTATTATTTGGTGCAAGAGTGACGTCACTCACAGTGTCGAAGGGAATGATGGTACTCTCTTCTTGGGAGGCGTACGACAATCCAGAACGCGACAACTGGTGTTTCAAGGCAGGCGATCGAGGCGGCACATTTTGTTCGCTTGGATCGGCCGTTGGCGGCAGCTCGACAAACTAAAAGAACATTCAATATTGTCTTGATATTAAAAATGCTGTTAACCTCTTATCTGTCAAAACTATACTTTTCGATCGACCACGAATTTGGTCTCGAATTGTGAAGGGCGTGATGAAGTCAAAGAGATAAGCTTTTAACAGAAATGTATAAAAGATACTTAATCACTTATTGCATTGCCATATTACGAAACGTTATCTAACAGGCAGCAATAGTTGATTTCATGGGTTTTACTAGTGACATGTACGGAGACACAAATCCATCTAAGTGAAAAACGTTATTGTCTCACTGCACTCTCCAATTTCTCTGATTCAAGTGTCGTTAACCATAACAAGTTACTCACTTCCCTTTTGTCTTGCTCCTGCTTGTCAATCAAGTACGTTGGCATGCCAACTTCGGGAGTGACGTAGTCCTTCTTATCGGCATGGCGGGGTTCCATTCTGTAGTCGTTCTTCACGCAGTTGAATGTCGTCTGCGATATGTGGACTCGTCTGTAATTTACGGGGTAGTCACGTGAATTTCAAGGAAGCCACCAGAAAGTTTCTTGCTTAATAATTCTCGCTAGTACAAGGAAAATTTGACATCTAACAATTCCTAGGCAATTTGTTTCAATTTGTATCCCCAAGCCATTATTTTTTAAATCGGACGATCATCTTTACGTAGTAGTTTTATAAAGCAATCTGTTCATCTTCGTGTATTCGTTTGTGTTCGATAAAATGTCAAATCAAAGTGATTTCACATGCAATGGCAGTAGTCGTGTTTGTCTTTAGCCCTTTTAATGTCGCTATCACCTAAAGCTTCAGAAGAGTTTGCGGCATAAAAGTGGTCACATTGACATAAAATCACCAGTCGTTACAAACGATTTTCTCATGTTGTCCAATTTATGATAAAGAGATCGCGTGTCGAACGATCATTGGGAGATGGGCTTGATCAATGGTTATAGGACGTTGATAGGCAGATGCCTTGCCGATGCGTTCACGAATGTCTTGAGTGTAATCGTGGAAAACCAGACTAAGCACCGGTGACACATGCACTAGCGTTCAGAGGTTTAGTGATGCCCTATTCAAATGTAAGGACACTAGGTCTAAGAAAAGCAAAAACGATGACACATAAAGTAGAAAGTTCATTTAATTTAACTACAACTGAATCAGTCACAATTTTAAAAAAGTTTATTCATGGTTTCATGGTGATTGATGCCCCCTATATGTGGATGATCAGGGCCGTTGCCCAGTCGACCCCTTCCCTCAAGTAATGATCGATGCTCGGCCCATCCTGTACAATGAGTTCGGGATATTTTCTGTCACATTTAAAAGATTAAATAATGAGCACGACAAATGAAATTGCTTTGCCATTATATCCAAGTTCTCATTCATTCCCTTGCATACACTACCAAGACCGAACTCAGGGAAACAGGAGACAACTTTGTGCAATGCTCGATTGTGTCAGTGCCAATGTTAGCCAAGACTTGAAGCCGGGCAGTCCAAACAGGAGTGAGGAACTCAAACTGCTGAGCTACACTATCTCCTCTTGGAAAAACGTGAAAACTGCGGCTACTCTGACGTCAATATATCTGCCTGTCGTCGGATGGGCGTTGGCCTTGACGTTGTTTGACCAGATGAATTCGGTCGGTCCATCTGCAGACCAACGGGCCATTGTCTGCCAATAATCAGTTGTTCCCCTGCGTTTGAGAAATAGGTTTGGCGCAAAAATGACTCATGAGTTTGCAAGGAGCTGCATCGATTGGTCGACTTCCGAAGCCAACGCCACTAGGCATACGCGCAAAGTACGCTCCCAATAATCTCCCGATGGTGGATGGGTACGATCATTTTTGGTTCGGAAGTTCATCGGATGGACGTCAGAAGCTTTATGTGATGGTGGCTTAGGTTCACCGCTGCTACTGATCCGACATGCCAGACGAAAGAACTCAATCGGTGGGATCGTCCGTGCATTGCGTGATATTGTATCAGCGATGTGCGAACAATGAAGGCATTATTCAGAGGCGGGTGACGTAACTTGACCAAGCCTCAGACTTGGTAGGTAGGCTTACTGCAACACTCCGTAACTCCACTGAGGCACAGATACACGAATCAAAATTGAGAAGCATCGTATCAATTTAAAACGGTATTAGATCCGTGCTTTCCGTCAAAATAAGTTCTGATTTAAGCCGCTAATCGTTATAAAAATGGTCACGTTACTTGGTAAATAAAATTTCTCAAAGTATGTTGCTATATCGTGAAGGTTTTCAGTAAGCATGTTGCTCGGTCACATTCGTCCAATAAACATGAAATAAACACGCAGTATTTATTTCTTTAAGACTCCAGGTGTATTCTTTTGAGCGAAATCCGACTAAAGATGGCGCTGCGACAGTCATTTTTAAATTTATGCTTCGCAGTTCTCTAAGGTATTCTGTTGAAATTGTGTGTGTACATAGATCTCAAAGGCTATCAGGAATGCGTCATTCGCTTCTCTCTGCGACTTCCCCGTTTTCGAGTTATTTGAGAGCGTGGGGTCACTTCTCTTTCATTGATGGATTTCTCGTGTCGCATCTCCGGCGTATACCTAGACTGATCCTTCCGAAATTTGGTATGTGAGTTGATTTCATCAATCACTATCGTTATACGCCACCGTATTGACCTCAGGCGCTTGAGTTTATCTGTTTCTTGATCATCACTGATGTAACTGACTACTAAGAAAACATAAAGGTTGGACACTCAAAATCTGTTTGCTCATAATTTTCTACTCAACTTGCATGGAACTCTACGAAACTAGCATCGAACTAGTCTTTGAATACCCTTTTTCGATTGATCACTTCAAATTGCCTTAGAGTGGTGATTTGACGACAAAAAATGTCAAAAACGCCAAAATCACAAATTCGTGGACTTTATTCTGTGACGTAAGACATTAATGGCAGACGACCTTCGAGCATCCGGGTTCTTGGAGGACGCTCCCGAAGCAATTCCGGACCTCTGTTTTTACGCGCCCAAGAATGTTATTTGAGT
This sequence comes from Phoronis australis, assembly GCA_002633005.1. NCBI lineage: Eukaryota > Metazoa > Phoronida > Phoronidae > Phoronis > Phoronis australis. The sequence goes on along the minus strand of NMRA01000127.1, from coordinate 83,941 downwards.
GCCCTCCACATAAAGTGTAAGTTTGAATGTAATTAAACTCTGATTATGCACAACAACATTGTTTATAATCTTGGTACCACGGGCTTCTATCTCTGGCCTACTTAGAAATCCGGCATTTACCGATGGTGATTTACCGCGACTAAACATGTGGTCAGACATCGGAAATGTCCGCCAACAACCGAGTGTTCGTTGTGCTTCAACAAAGAGTAGCATATAATGTCAAGATCAAACACAAGATATGGCGGTTCTTGCAAATAAATTCTATGTCAAGGGTTAAAATGAGCCATAAGAACAAAGAAATTACACTTAAGTGGAAGATTGATTTTAATAACCTCAATCATTGAAATTGGGTATACATTTTTTGATTTTGACATACATGTAGGGGTTGCTTGCTCAAACTCAAAATTTTATCTTCGACCGTTGTACAAGTTATGCACAACTGAAATCCGCCATGTTAACTAGTTTAGGTCCTTGAATTCAGAGTTTTGAGTTTGTTTGAAAAACTTCGTCGCCAATTCACCACTCATCAGGATAATTTAATAAAATCAAGGAAATATAAGGCTTCGGAGGTTTATGCAATTCCAGCCTGAGAAAGACACACGGAGATTTTATTTGGATTTGGGTCAGTTGAAGTTTGGAGTCTCAGCTCGGAAAAGCTTTACTGACCAAACCTTTTTGTTTCTTATGTATGGATGTATGGTTATGAGTCATTGAGAAATTCGAGCGTCTGTGGTATTGACTTACCGATTTTAGTTATTGGAGATTTACTGACCTAATGATTGTTCTTTTATTGGCCCGTTCCCGCTGCTTCTTTGTTGATCTGCCATACGAACGCTACATTACGAATTTTCCAACCAATGGACGATAAAATTACACAGCATCAATCTTGTGAGAAGCTTGGGGCTCATAGACATCACATAGACTGGGCGCGCGCCACTCAGATACATGAAGCTCGCGTTGTCATTATGACGTCATAATTATTGGAAAGTGTTACACAGGAAAAATGACGAAAAACACTGAGAGCCCTATGACATCAGTCAGAAAATCTTGGGGCTTGCAGTGTCATGCCTGCAGCCAAAGAGACGAGTTTCTTGGTCCTGCCATTGAGCCATGGGTTTTTTGGTTCGGCCATGGAGTTTTAATGGCGGTGCACTAATTTTTTTATGTTCTGCCACCATGCGTTGTTTTCACCGCGGTCTTGGTGACTGAAACCTTTTTAAAGAAAATAATCATTGACCAGCATATGGTGTTATCCAGTGATGATGCTGTTTGTTATCTGTACTTAAGTAAATATATCGTATTAATGACAATCATATGCGTTTTTACTTGTACTGAAAACCAACATCTGCATGCCGAACTTACCCCCAAGCCATCCAAATTAGTACATATGTATAAATAATGTATTCTTTATTGAAATACATACTGCTTTAAAAACTCATTTCTTAATATGTGTTTCAAAATCAGATATTTTTCTGTTGCATCAAAACGAACAAATTCAAAATCTGCACTAATGTACATTGGAAATTCTTTAGATTTGCACTGCTTGCTTACGAGATCTTTATTTTGTGACTCAAAATTTGCGCAAAAGAGCAAAGTGCATAGTAACCAAAAATATCAAACCTGTAAGATTGAATTGCGCACCCCAAAATACAGAATTTTCCACAAGAAACCGACTGGAAATATACCTAACAGAGCCGATGTAGCATTAAACAATGACCTCGTGATAAAAATGACGGTTATTTTTTTCACAGGGTTTAGATTTAATGTGAAGAATTTTCAACTCATGAAAAAATCACTTCTCATCCGTGAAAACCTGTCCAGTCATTACTCAAAGATTCCCCCGCAACAGGTGGTTGTGATAAGCGGACATGATACCCGCATTCGGCGATCTTTCAACAATGTTCGATAGGCAGATGTTTACGTCTGGGGTGACCTGAGTTGCGCGCGGCTAGGGACATCTATATTCAGTGGCGGATCTAGGATATCATAAGGGGGGGCCCAACATTTTGTTCGGCTGTAAGCATTTGTGCAAACTGAACCACGATTGTAGATGCGCATAGCACCGAATGGGGGGAGGTCGGGAGGGGGGTA
>NMRA01000127.1:52856-81168 GCA_002633005.1 Phoronis australis | reverse complement strand
TTTTTTGCGGCAGCCAGGGGGGGGGGGGGCCGGGCCCCCTGGGCCCCCCCCTAAATCCGCCTATGTATATGCCTTGCTTTTCCAATATATGCCGCAATTATGCCAGGGATATGATGTGTGGGAGCTGGGATGGTCTGTTCATGAGCAATTAATATTATGTCAGTAACTTAGAAGCGAAACAATCACTATTTTTTCGAACAACCCTTCGTTCAGTTGCTCAAATCGGTAATTGGCCATTTCACACTGCTCGTGCCAGAATATATCTCATTACCTGCATGAAGATTAATCCTGAAAATTTTGGCCACATGTTAAGAATCTTCTGATCGCAGCCAAGTTTTCTCACTATCAAAGTCAAACTAAAAGCCGTAAGAAGGCCAAGCGTGCGTGAGAGAAGAATTTTATATTTCTCGGCTGAGGGACGCATAATAAGTATATCAGCGAAGGGAAAGGAAGGGTTCGAAATGATGTGTGGGAGCGGGGCTGATCTTTTTACGAGCAAATAATTCCACGGTGTAGGGATACTACAACACGCCGAAAAGTGCCTGGTACTTGATCGAGGGACTTCAGATCCGTAAAAGAGGAATACGTGCGTGAGAGAATATTTGTACCCTGGCAATCCCGAGCGATGCACAGGAAAGGAAGTCTATGTTCTTTGCTTTTTATCCTTAAAAGCCTGTCATTTATTTATATGACCCCTTTGAGTCATCTTTTCACAGTAGTTCAAATTGAATTTAGACCCCATTAAAAGCGACGCGGGTCATAATTTAATCAAAAAATTACCCGGGGTCATTTTTCAATATTGAAAAGGGGTATACCTGGGGCAAGGCGAAAGTACGTACCACCCGAGTGAGTAGTACGTCCCTGTATGCTCCTGGATATACTGTATTTGCTTCGAATTTTAATTCATTTAAAAACGATAAATTTGCGCAATCTTACTGGTTTCTCTTGAAAAATAACTAAAAAATTAAATCGCTGGCAGTGGATTGACACGCGTGCAGCAGCACAAGCCACTCGGTAATCTGCCACTGGTTGCGATCTTCTCTTAGTTTGATAGTTTCTTATCTACTGATTGACTCTCAAAAAACGCACGTAAGTGTTGCATCATTTTTATGTTTCTGAAAAAATCACATTCTTCTGCGTTTTTTATGGGCTAGATATCGAACGTTGAAAAGGGCAAGTTGCCTCGTTTGTTTACACGGCGATTAACCGTGTCACGTGACTAGAAACACTTTCCAATGTGGCGTCAAATTGTCAGCTGTAGCAGCGCGTGCGCCCAGTCTATAGTATGTCTATGTTGGGGCTATTGTTTTTGGATGAAATTGGACGCGAGATGGCGCCGTTACTACGATTTTTCGAATAATCGTTTGCGTAATTTTAGGTCCGCGGTCCTTAGACTGAACCTTCTGAAAGTCAGTAGGTGGACTTATCTCATCACGGGCCATCTGCTACGACTTCTGTTCTCGACTTAATCGAGCTTTCCAAACATTGCTCATTCATAGTGCTGACCTCTCCTGCCGCGTCTACAGGGCCCCTTGAGAGATCTTTCTGAAATCATTGGTTTTGGTACGGTTTTCAAGTCATCAACGTCGCCAACAAACAGTTTAATGACTGCCATGGGTAATTCAGTATTGCCATCAGTGTAGAAGGCGTCGTCGTCTTCGTTAATGTTCTTGCCAGTGTTACTGGCTGCACTGTCGGTGTTGTTGGCAGTGTCGATGGCGATGCCGTGGTCTGCTAAGTCAGCCTCTACACCGTCAATGGCAACGTGAGTGTTGTCGTCAAAGGGGTCGTTGCTTCTGTCGTCTCTGCCATACTCCCTTATGCAATCGACTTCGCCAAGTGTCGCTTCGTCAGAACGGTGTTATCTCGTTTCTTACTCAGTTAAGAAGTGATTTCTGGTATCATCTCTAATTTGACTATGGAAAAAATTAAGACCAATTTTGTTGGAGTCAATGGCCTAAATGGAACTTTTTTGATAAAAAGAACGGTTTTGAAGTCACTTTAAAAATACACTGACTGTACAACGCCGGTCTTACCCAGGTACTCCAGTAGCCTCCATTTGATTGGCTATAGTGACGTCGTTGCTATAGACGTCGAACTGCCACTTTCGTAGTCCGAGAACTCCGCACAACACTGTGCCTGTGTGAATCCCAATGCGCATGTCCAGATCATATTGTAGACGTTCCTTTACTTGACTACATTGAAATGGCAATACAAAAAGTAATGTAGTTGATACGGACCACGGTATCTTGATCTGACTTGGTCCAAATGACGTATATCTTTTGAAAGACCGCACATGTGCGCTTTAAATATGATAAGATCATAAACTCTTACCAAAAATAAACAACCCCTTGCTCTTACAACACAGAGAACTATGTCTTGAAAATCCGAGAAATGAAAAACATCCGAAAGAAATATACCCAAAAGTACGTATGGTTAGTGATTATCAATTAGTACATCTATGTAAAACTTCATCAAATCGTTAAATTAGTTATTAGTCAAACTTCTTAAGAATAGTGGTATCTTAAAATTTAGGTAGTTACGCGAAATAACATTTTTGTGAAGCTTCATTTTATCTATTACTAATTTCTTGCTGATAGAATACGGAACTCCCTTTGCAACTCGCTAAACTAATGTGTCTACACGTTCAATTTGATATGCACTCAGCAAAAATCAAATGAAAGTCCTCCATTACGGAAAGTTAACTCTATCATTTAGCTTTGTGTCGATTAACGATAACTGTCTTTACGTAATGAAAAGCATTTCAGAAAACAAGGGTCTGAAGACCAAACAACCCATAATATAATAATATAATAACGATTTTTCCTGACTAGTTTATTGGTTTCATGCAAAGATGGTCGCTTACTGCTAGATGCAATCACGGGAAATTAAATTTTCGACGATATTCTTCGAATAAGACATGCATGTACTAATCAGAAAATCAATCGCTCATATGAACTAAGCCTTTAAATTAGGTACCAATATCTAATTAACCAAAATATGATTGTTCAAGATCGGCGGACAAGGACTTACCGAATATGATGTATCATTGCCAAGCCCATCTCTACGCAGCAGTGCGCATGGTCAGAGCGTGGTTCTGGAAGCCCACTAACACATAAGTAGCAGTCGCCCAGGAGTTTTATGCGGAGGCAATCGTTTTCCTTCAAAATTGAAGCACAGGTCTACGTTTAACACAAAGGCTTTGAAGGCAGATCCAAAGTTAAATAATTTGTGTCAATTAGTTTGCACCCGACAGCAGAAAAGACAAATTGCAACTTAGTCGTCATTTTCCATATAAAATTCAACTTGACTTCGAGGTTCACTAAAATGGTTAGTTTGGCTTTTCTTTTAGTTCTTGTTTATATGTTGGCGGGTTGCTTTCGGTCGCTGCCTTGGAGAATCTGCGACTGGTGGCGTGAATTACGAGGTAGTGAGCAGTATCGTGACAGCGCGTTTGTTATCGGTTATTGATAGAGATTTGCGGGCGGAAAATGACAGCAATAACACATTTACTAGTACTTATGGCGACAGATGGTGCCAACACATTTTAGAGGTAGCGTACAACTGAAATAGCGTTGCCTTGAGTAAATATTGATGAAGTAAAAAACATCTCACCTTTGCTAAACGGTCGAACTTGGCAAACAATTCATTTAATGTTCTGACAAGTTCTTGGGCGGTGACCGTAGAGGAAAACTGTGTGAAGCCTCTTATATCGGCGAACAAGATACTGAAACGAACATATCGAGAAGATGCTTTTTTGAAATTTCTTCGTAGTTGCATTATTGTGGAACCGGAAATAGTTTTAGAAATGCACATAGTCAATAATTTCGCAGGCCTTGGATAATTTTTCCAATTCAGGAAATCACGACAGCATTTTAAAACTTGAAACTTTTGTAGTTCAATATACTGGTGTGCACCAAAACGGTTTCACCCATAGAATGTTCCCCTATGAGCTTACGATTTCGATTGACCCGGGCCCGTGAGGCACTAAAGTTTACTCAGACCCTTAAATTTCACCGTCGTTTACTCCAACTTGTACTCATTCTAGCAATATTCGAGAAATGCCGGATTCCAAACTTTATTGAGGTCCCTTCCAGAAATACTCGGACTCATAACATATTCTCGTGTTACTAAAGAAATCTTTGGAGCGATAAAACAACAAATAATGCTTTTGAAAACTAGCTATCTCTACAGTCCAGTCAAGGACTCCGAAGTTCTCGAGTAAAGGAGGTGTGAAAATGCCCACCGTCGTCTGCGAATTTTTAGAATAAATAATGTATGTACATTGTACATCATATTGTAATCATTCATGCTGATCCGAGTACTACTGGGAATACTAAGTTACTAGTAATTTTGGTTGAGTACTTATAGTTGATTACATTTTGATGGTTTACGTACACAGCACGACAAATTACCCAGTCTGAGCAATTTTTTAAAGGTTCTAGTAATAAAAAGAATTGAGTTAAGTTTGGTAGTTTGTTGGTCACGGGCCTAGAAGTCCATAGCCCGCTAAGAATTGGGGTCTTGCACATTTCTCTCACCGCTATAATCGCTAGAAGCGCGAGTTGTTCCGGCCTCAGCTTCCAAACGCATTAGCTACGGGTGTGTTTGTAGCTGGTATGTTACGCTGCTCAGCGTTATCCTGTAAATTTTATGCAAAATGTGTGGCATTGCCTTAAATATTGAACATATTACCGATTGCAGCGCCAAGTCGCATTCGGCTACCTTGCAAAAATCCAGGCCTGGTGGCGCGAATTTCCCCAATGTTGCCCGTTTTTTGCCGAATAATTCCGAATTCTATCTCTTTACTTCCTGTTATGACTTAAACGTGGTGGCAAATGCGTTCAATTCACGGTATAAACGGAACAATTATCAATCAAGGTAATGAATCTAAGAACAGTATTAGTAATTCCAAGTTTGGAAGTCAACGTGAACCTTGAAACATTGGCTTTTTTGATACTCGCAATGGCGACCTTATGGCAAATTGAAATTTTTCATAGGTCGCCAAACACAATCTGAAGTCGCAATGGCGACCAATTTCGACTTTATTCTGTTTACTTCATGTTGTAATATAAGCGCGTTTGATATGTGCTGACACAAACTGAGGTTGCATTGACGACCTGTAGGTAGCCAAATCGAGAGCTGGTTAGTCAGAGAGGGGCCCATGGTAAAGGTAAAATGGAAGAAAAAATAATACATTTGTGTGCCCGGCATTGGCTGCAAAATAAATTTGCACTGCCACAATGGATTTCCACCCTTATCGCTAAACGCGCTCAAATTTGAACGCTACGTAACTCATCCAAATATACATGTAGCCATGCTGTCGCCTTTACTTCATAGATGTGGGTTGTCACATTTATCACGGCACAGTTAGCACATGGCTCTAAAAATAATTCCCTACAACTCAAAAGCGCACTTACTAAGTTAGGAACAAGTCGAAAGTAAGGCATTATAAGACATAGTGAGTAGGCTCACTAAAAAGATTTGCTTTTGGTGAAAGGTTGGTTAAAACAAGTGGCTGCGCTGATCTTTTATTGCGCAATAACGACAGTTTAATTATAGGTTGACCCGACGCAAAGTAATGGCAAGATGCACGTGATAAGGTACTTTACTGACGTCAGATTTCATCCAGACCTTCATCTTTACACGAACGTCTCAAACGTCCAACACAGATACACCGGCTCCAGCGCGGCAGGTGGAGGTAAACGCACGCGCATTACAAATGAACCGTAAATAAGTCCTCAAACGAATATATTTCGCATAACATGATTGCTTAAGGTTTTGAATAAGTTACATCAGCTTTCGACAACTGCAGTTAACATATCAATCTGCAATTTGCCCAAATACACGGTGAGACGGCGACCAAAAACAAGCCAAGCGATCCTCAGAGGAAAATAAATGTACAAATACAGCACTTTCAAGTCGATTAGTAATTTAAGGCGCTATGTAAAAAAATGGTTTAATAGGTATATTGTTAAGTTTAGCAATTGGATTTTATTCATTGTGACGGGATCCAAAACGTCAAAATAGCTTCATACTAAACGTGTAAAACTGTGTTATGATTTAAACGTGGTGGCAAATGCGTTCAATTCACGGTATAAACGGAACAATTATGAATCAAGGTAATGAATCTAAGAACAGTATTAGTAATTTCAAGTTTGGAAGTCAACGTGAACCTTGAAACATTGGCTTTTTTGATACTCGCATTGGCGACCTTATGACAAATCGGAATTTTTCATAGGTCGCCAAACACAATCGTTCGTATAAAATTGTATTAAAACCCAACGTTTCATCCATAATTGCTCTTTCTCAAAGGGCTGTGACAGGCTGCAGGACGAGGTGGAAGTCAACGCCACATAGGGAAGAACAATTAAAGGCTCGAAACATTTAGGCTTAATTGTTAATTCTACTTCGACGTTTATCTTACTCTTGTGGAAAATTCTTCATTTATAGCAGTCGAAAACATAGGTTTTCTATCACCAGGTGGCGGTGCAAAGCTTCGTCTTTCAGTCAAAAGGCGGATCAATTTCGGAAAAGACTTATGAAAATATACAAACTCAGTGATATTTGAAAATGTTACGTTTTTCACTAATTTCTAAGTCAATCGACAAAACTGCTCACGATAACATTCTTATGTGATGTATACATATACTGTCTGCGGTTGCGCTGATCAAAGCTTTATCAGTGACTAATTTCGATAGATGTTCCATTTCACAGCAATCTACACTATTTAATTTCAGTCCACTACTTGTAAGAGTTAAGTAACGTGCAATCACATCATGGCCACAGGTGTAACTGTGTTGTTGTAACATTGTTGTTTAAAGTATATTGAGCCTCTGTGAATCAACGGCGGAGGAGGTGGGGTCTTTGAAATCAACGTTCAGTGATAAAAATACACAAGATAGTCGCCCAGCGGAAATGTAGTCACTGGTGTGTTGTGTTGACTACGTGTGCCTAAAGAGGGCGCTTGGATTGTGTGTGGTATGTGCATGGCCCGGCGAAGGTTCAATTTGTACTGTAGGTTTGCTTGAGAACCATTAAATGGTTGCATGGTCACCGGTGATGCTTGACTGAAGTTCAGCTAAACGCCTGATAATGTATATAGGTATATATGTATATTACGTATATATCCATAGGAATGTTATCGAGAAATGTTTTGTCGCTGATTTCTACCAGTATTAAAGTCATGGCCAAAAACTCATATTGTACTGTGTGCATATAATCCTATATAAACAAATGATTCGGTTTTGCGGGGAAAGCGTGGTTATACTCATAGGAAAAACCAAGGCCTCACCTAACATTTTCATATCTATGAATGTAGATTTTGTGGAATTGCGGTGGTAGATCCTCATCAACGTTTTCTGAAGTCAGGTCGTTGATCATCTCTAACGCGAGAAATCGTGGTAGAACAGACAACAGCAAGCGCTCCTGCGGTAAAAATAAAAATGTCAATTTGAAATGCAATGCGCACAGACCAGACTTCCATGCCGTCATTCCCTCTCTTAAGCAAACTCCAGGGTTATCCTTAAAGTTATCGGAAGCTAATCTGAAATTGATGGTAAAAGATCTTGATGCAATTGAATTTATCAATTTGACCAGTCGTAGATCTCAACACATTACAGTTTTGACAGCAGTTGCTAGCATCTAATGCCTCCATCAACACACCGGCGCCATGATAGCCCTATATGCATTAGGTATAAAGCCCCTCGTCTTATTCGGAGTTTATGGGATTACCATACTGGCAGGCAGTTGAAGAAACGTAAAAATGCTTGAAAATGTGATTCCCCCATCTACGATCGAAGACGACATTGGGCCAATGACTAACTGGTTCGCTTTTAAAAAGATTATATCCGCAGTCGTCTACATAAACTTCTCCATAATGAGATTCGACTTTGTACTAAGCCACTACTATTCTCAAATTGAACTTTAGCCATCTGCAAGCACGAGAATTTCCCAGAACTTCTCAAAGGCACGCTGGCCAATCCATGCCATGTAAATCTGAAAAGTGTTCTTAATTACCCGATTTATTCCAAAAGTAACAGTTTCGACGGGTGACATTTTATTCAATTAAAATTACTTTACCAAATCACGAGCGGACAAGTGAACTCCCCGCTTTACGAGCCCTACCTGATTGTCGTTTTCTTTCTCTAACGTGTGCCGGCACTCTATACAGCGTCGTATTTCCAAAAATGCCTTTCTCTGAGCTCTGTCCGACAGATAACCCGTATACAAGCCGACTATATGTATACACAAGAGTAGAAAAATATCACAGAATGCCTGCAACGAAAAAAAAGATTACTTAAGCAATATTATAAATTTGGTTAACATTTACGGATGCACCCCACTGTTCAGTTTACCGGTCTTTCGCGGGGGGTGGTACTCTTCAATACATGCCTACCATATAAATTATCCATTTTGCTAGAGTTTGGTTTGTCATGCATTGTGTGGCTTCTGGGGACTATTTTCAGCTAGTTGTCACGATACATCCTTACATATTGGTCGACGTCTAGGCCTGACTGAAAACTGGTTTGGCAAATGCAATCCTTGCCTCATAGTTTATATTCTTGTAGGAAATAGAGGAGGAATGCCGCCCTTTGTCGCTGCATTGCAATGTAGCAAAAACTCGATTGCGTGGCTTGTTTCATTACATGTTTTCAGCGTGTATACCCAATAGTTAGCCTAGATAACAGAGCAATTAGAAGTACATGTACATCCAATTACGTTCTTTGTCCGAGTATCTGTCTACACTGTTCGCATAAGATGTGCGTTGGTCTTGTAGGATAAAACGTGCGGTGGTGCCATACAATCACCACGGAAACTGGAAATGTTACAGAATCTCATTTCAAAGTGAAATAAAGTGAATTATCGGTAGATTTTGCGAATTCTGAAACCATGCTATGTCCGGTCTTTGAGATGATAATCGAGAAAAACGTGTTTCGAAATTTGAGCTACACAAAAAATAACAAAACACGTTGACATTTACACATTGAGTAAAAATAAACAACATCGTAATGATATTGCTTTATTATTTCAGAATGAGAAAATAAAGAAGTCAACTAGTCGCCAAAAACAATGCAAATTCCCGGTGGAAAATACTTATCTCCATCAGACTCGATAACCTTATTTAGAAGAGGAAATACGACAGCAAAGAATGCCGCATACATCAAAGTTATGATCTTTCAATATTCGTTAGAGAGACCCATTAGTTTTTAAATGTTTTATACGCTATCATTAGCTTTATTGACAAAGCAATGCATGTTTGCATAGCTGTAGCGCTACAGCACGTCGACTTGACAGCATGAAAGCGGAAGCTTCATTCTCTAACTGCAAGAAAGGGAACTCATACCCTGGTCGGGAAGTAACTCAATTTCAGATTACTTGAGGAACCTAGCTCATTTTGGCATCGCTATGTAACCTATTACAATGTTTTGTCATTGCTACATCAAGTCGTTTTGGTGGCACTGTGCGTCTGCTACTAACCGGATAGGCCAAGTGCCTATTGCTGCGACGTAGCAAATCACGTGTCAAATTCCGTTCTTTTGTAATTTGCTAGTAGTTTTGAGTAGGTATAAAGTGCAACTATAATGTGTCATCATTATTTAAAGCAAAGTGATAACGATGAGTATGCAATTAGTGCGTCTGCTCTGCAGCAATAATGACTTGTCACGTCTTTTCAAGTTTAGAAATCGTTTCTAATTTGAGTAAAGAACAAGACAAGACTCGTTTTGTAGCTGCACATATACAGTGTCAATCAAGCGTTTTTTTACAACAGAATGTGTCCCTTTAAGTTTAAGATTTGGTTTAGCTCAGTTTTCTTGGAACTTGTACCGACGGGTTTGACACATACATCACCGCTTGTCAAAAGTGTAGTCTCGGCTTGCCTCATTGATTTAAGATCGAAACTGAAAAGTTTCATAATTGTCTCATGCAAGGAATTGGGTTGAATTATATCAGCATTTGGTTTGTGTGTTGAGCAAAATTTTATACATATTCAATCCATGTTCCATCGGCATCTCCTTGGTAACAACCTTACACACCACTTGTTTGCGGACTGTTGATCGACAAAAGGCTTGCTTAATTACATGACCATTAACTTATTTATACCTACGAGACGCTTTTAATTAGTAAAATGCATCCACTCCGTGAAACTACATAATATCACGTAACGAGTGTGACTCCAGTGTTGACTTGAGTTATTCTTTATGATGCGAAATCACTAAGTACACTTTCCTTGATGTTCAATATATTGAGGCCGACGTCACAAGACAGCAGACAATTAACACTAAGATTCCATGTTCTATTTACCCCAAGCGTGAGTACGTTTACATGCTTAAATACAGGGGTTACCTTCCTCAGAGGCGGGAAACTCGCAAGGCCACACAAAAATAACGCGAGTGAAAGGCGAGAATTTCGCGAGTATGGTCGGGAGCTTACTAGCGTACCCTAGCAAAACAGCTACATCGAACAGGTTGCAGTGTTGAATTATGTGATAGAATTCAATGATCCCGTTCCATTTCTCGCCGCCTTTGCTTCGCAGGTGTCGTGGGTGGACGAAACGCAACCCGCTGGCAGTCTATGAAAATCGTCGTCAGTATCAAGGGCTTCACATTAACTCTCTTGACATCATAGCGTTTGCATTGCGAACAAACCCCCACGAGAGGCCTTCCACACAATTGGTGTCGATAGCCAGATTGTTGTGATCTATACAAGGATTTGTGTGCTGGCCTTTCGTGAAAAATCCGGCAAACGCACCATTGCTTGCAAACCACAATAATGATAAAATTAGCCTGCCTACAAGTAGCGTGGTAAACAACACGGCGACCACTTAGCGTTAGAGCATATTGTCAGGTTCATTGCTAGCTAGCATAAAAATCATTTAAGATTATGTAGGGTCCTAGAAAACTGTGTCAAATATTAGAAATGACAGATGAGATTTATATGAAATGTTCACAGCTGTACATGGTACTAACAATGCGTAATGCACTGTTCTTCAAAACGAAGTTAGGACTTGTTTTTAAATATTCCATAAGGGGATATCAAAAAATTAAAGAACTCAAACGTTTTAGAGCATGAAAATGAAATGATAACTTAGGAAACTGTAACAGCAATTTTGAGATTTCATCTCGAACATTTGTGTCGAACAAAATTTGGTAACGTTGTTGAAACCGTTGTTTTGGTATGAATGTACCTTTTTTGCTTACTTCCAGTAAAAGACATGGCAGACTAGAATAAAATCAAAATGCATTTATTTAGTTAAATTCACCAGTTAGAAGATATTTGGCTAAATGCATCTACGTGATCTTAAGAACGATCTTTAAAAGGAAAATCCGCCGCAATTAATATTTTTCTGACATCGATGTAACGAGTTCAGAGTAGAAAAAATCCTGTCAGTGCATTGAAACCACAAGTCACAAAACACCTGTAAGCTGTTTATTAGAGACTCGGTTACGGATGGCATAGCCTGTTTCATGAGACCAGAAAATCTGACCATGACTTGAAGCCTAAAGAAAGAAATCCCTAGCCTACTCAAGAGTAGACTAAAAGTCAGTCAAAAGACAAAAAAATCCACTTTTGACTACAGTTTTTTCGAGAAACTGGCCGCTGACCTTGGGCGAGTTTGCCCGTGGTGGGCGATTCTGCCCGTGTTGGATTGCGTATGACAATTACAGAGAGTTAAAGGCGAAGGCAACCTATTTCCATGTCATTTTGAGCTAAAATAAGGTTGGTTGGTTATCCTAGACATATTTTCCACTTAATTACAGCTTTTCGTAATTTTATTAATTACTCGTCCGCTACTGCGGAAGTGACGTTTTAGGAGGCAAGCATTTCGCGCCAATTTCTTTTCATATAGTCTGACTGTGAGAGCTGCCGAGTCAGTCATTGTTCTACCTCGGTTGTGTTAAGTTCCGTCGTCGTTTGCTTTCATTTACTAGTCAGTCAACATGCCACACTGTTGCTGCGTACCGGAATGTACTAATTATCGGCTCACGCGCGCTTTGGAAGTACCTTTGCATCGCTTTCCGATGGATGACACACTTCGCCGTACTTGGCTCGTTCGTGTGAAGAACGCAGCGTTACCCGTCCACGCAACGTACAAAGCAGTGGAGAATTACCGTGTGTGTGGCAAGCACTTTCTGCCCTCCGGTTACGAAAGGGATTTGTACGCTGAACTGATGAAGGTCCCTGCGAAACAACGCCTGAAGAAGGATGCCATTCCGTCTGTGTTGATTCCCGGCAGTGCCCCGTCGCCACCCCCGAGAAGTGCGTTTTTGAAGCGAGAAGCCTCGCGAGCTGTGGCCAGTACAGTGACTGGAGCCAGTGGAGGCACTTCATCTACTGTCACCCGTGCCTCCGAACGTACCCCAGAGCGTGCAATTCCTGGAACCAGTAGTGATTCGCCCTGTGCTGTTTTCTCCAGCCCAGAGCCTCTAAGCAGCCCTGCAGCGATATTGAGTAGTGGGAGTGATTACAGGCCCAGTTCGACACCCAGTGAAGAGGACAGTTCGTCGTCCAGTGAACAGATCGGTGAGCCAAACTTTGATAAGTTTATTGTGGACTTGTCTAAAGTGTTGGAGCTATTTAGAAGGTGCCAGGTGTGTGGCGAGGGAGTCACACGACACAATGTAAGCAGTTTGGGTGCTCAGGTCACCATCCAGTGGGAGTGTGTCACGGGACACTCTGGCAAGTGGGACAGTTGTTCCTCTGTCCGTGGTATGCCGGAGGTCCACTTAACCATGTCCAGTGGTGTGCTCTTCACTGGAAACACGTTTCAGTCGGTGAAGACAATGATGGACTTTGGAAAAGTCAAGTTTTTTTTCGAAAACAACATTCAACAACATTCAGAATTCCTATTTAATACCAGTTGTCAATGACGCATACATGTCACAACATCTCGAGTTGGTGGCGGAATTCATGGAGAAGGAGAACTTGTCTGACTCACCAGGGCGGTCCGCCAAGTATACCACATACACTCTAATGGAGGAAGAGACCAAAAAGATAATTGATGTGGAACTCGGAACAGCACAAGCATTCAATTGAGGTAGGCATAACAACGCACACAGTGCATTTGCACCAAGATGTGTCACCACGTCTGTCTTCAGTAGCCGCCTCGTTTCTCTCAACAGCTGCCTGTGCCTGTGTGTACTCTGCCTCGTTGTACTCGGGCTCAAACATGTACCCACCCACTGAATGTCCGTGAAAAAATTCCTCGTCACCACTGCTGTGAACAAGGTCTCCGTCACTCACACTACTGTCACTGTGATACGGGTCACCGACTCCAGCCATTTTCAGCTTACAACACACTAAACAATCCCTAAATCCAACGTAGTTGAGTTCTCTACTAACCTATCTTGCCGCAGAATACTCGCCGATGGAAAGTGGTGGCGACAATTGTTGAAAAACAGCACAAAACAAAAGTAGAATAGAACAGATTCGCACGGTAAAGTCAACGCAAAACCAAGTGGCGGGAAACGCTTGCCTCCTAAAACGTCACTTCCGGAGTAGCGGATGAGTAATTAATAAAATTAAGAAAAGCAGTAATTAAGTGGAAAATATGTCTAGGATAACCAACCCACCTTATTTTGGCTCAAAATGACATGGAAAAAGGTTGCCTTCGCCTTTAATAAGTTAGCACACTGCTTCAGAATCCGTTCTCATGAGCATGCGCGGTTGTGACCCTGGGAACCACACATTGTATCGTTCGAAATGTCACCTGTAAGACAGTGACGCCGTTTTAAATTACAGGCTACGACAAAAAAAAACATTTTTTCAAAGAATGTTTTTGAGCGAGGAAAATATAAAGCAAGTGGCATAGGTCTTCAAAACGTCAATCCAGTCATTTTCAAGGGGAAAGAATTGAGAACACGATTGAGAAGATGTAGTAAGGACGTGAATGTCTCCTTCAACTGCCTGTTCGTTATCTCAATGCCTATTGGGTTTTCTAACAAAAACTCTGTCACGTGTCTCCGAACTCGTCGAATGTGTCAAAAAAGCGCACAACTCGTGCAGCTGAACAGTCACCAGAAGATCTGATCTACGGGTCCAACTGAGTCATCACAAGATGACTAAGGACGTTCCATAGTATTTGTGTTAAAGTGATAAGCTGTCGCTCGCACAAATTGAAAACAAAAAAGCAACGATGTTCGTAAACTTCTAAACAGTAGTAACCAACGAATGAACAAAGCTGTTCTTGAGGATTCCGACAGCTTAAACTCTTTTTCGCGTGTTTTATGATTGTAATCTTCAACTACACAGCGAATTTATATTGGTGGCTCTAGCGGTCTTGATAATATATATTTAAAGTTTATTTGATATCTTCCGTTTTTAACCGGGTTTTAGAAACACAATCTTGTTATCAACTCGGGACAAAATGGGATTTACCATGGTTTCGGAATACGACCGACCAACGAATCGGCAATATACACGTAGCGTTATACCACTCACAAGCAATGTTTAACCTGAATACCACCGACCGACGAAACGGCAATATTTACGTAGCGTCATACCACTCACAAGCAATATTTAACCTGAATGAGACATTAAAAATGTTGATTCAGCGTGAGGCATTGACATACTCCTAATGCTGAAACACCGAGTAACTTCAAGCTTCATGTAGTAAACCCCGTATAAACCCCCAACAGTAATAGAATCGGTCTCAAGTTGTTCCGTACACAAATCAGTAGTGATCCGATGGATTCGAAAGAAATGACAGATCATTATTGCAAGACAACAGACTCAACAAGTTTGCTTGTCATTTTACGCGCCAAACATGGTCTCAAGGAAAGGCGATCTGTCAGTATTATGCAAACCCAGAAACCACTTCATCCCGCTTTGATAATGTTCCTAAGTCTTTAAAGTTTGCTTCTTAGGAAAGAACGTAATATTATTATTTCCGATTTAAAGCATACTTCGCAAGTCATTTAAAATGTCTCCGAGTTAAGCACAGTAGTTGTTATATGGGTGGATGACATTCAAAAAGTTAAAGTTAGGTGGCGGAATCACGGAGACAAGGGAGATTATTTATGCCATATTTCCCACCCCCACCACTTCTGAGGCGCCATTGTGGATACCAGACAGGGTCCCTATTTTATGCAGAGCCCCTAAGCAGTATCTTAAACATCAAACTGGAATACAATAAGTTTGAGATAGTTGCGAATCTTCTTGATGAGGCAACCAAAGGACTCCATTCGATCCATAATACGATTTTGTCACGTGTAATTCGGAACGCTAAGTAGGTGCAGTAAAGAAACAACACAAAGGGTTACGTCGCACCGTATGAACCAAAACAATGTTTCCTAAAGATGGCGCTACATGTGTCCTTAAAAACACCCCAAACTATTGCATGATGCATTTGACAAATGCATTCGCTGGGAGTTGCGCCACGCGCATACCAGAACCAGGTTCAAATCGAAATTATTTGTGACACGGTTTGTGAATTTAGTCACGTAATATATCTGCTGATAAACGTGTATAGTACATACAAGTACCGTAACAAAGCTTTGTCATCGAAACTGAGGGCATATTTCGCTGGCGTACTTACAATATCTCATAGCTCACGCGGTCACGAAAGGTTAATTCATCCAACGTGGAATACATTAAAAATAATTATGACCAACAGGTTGACGACGATTGGCAGTGTCTACAATTGGCTGATAATGAAACGCAACATCTCTGACAGGTGTTTTAGAATATATCATGTTATTGCTGGGCGTTAAAAACATAAACACCATAAGGTCAAAAGTAAGCCCCTTTTTTTCTCCAATGGGTCCGCTCGGTGCAACTCGCATAATGCATATTTTGTAAAGTATTATGACGAAAAGTTATTTGAGCATAGACAAATAGTTCAAGTGTATACAGAGCCAGAAACGCTAGAACGCTTGATGTCGCCTTTTAGCACGGCACTAGGCTTTCAGCAAACACGTGACTGACAGACAAGTGTAAGCAGAACAGAGTTATACTGATGAAGAAAAACTATTAACATGAATTCCCGTAAAGGTTTTCTACTTATTAAAAAAGAGACACCGTTCTTCACTATCTCACATTATTGACAGAGTTGAAAAATTCCAATTTTGTGGTATTTTTATAGACAAATATCTTTGCTGGAACGCTAGTGTTCAGAAACTGAAATTATCAGCGTTCTTTCAATATTGAAATACCATTTTCCTAAACACATTTTCCTGGTGATATGGGATTTTTTTGACCGCGGTTAGTATGTTTCCTCATCAATCGAATCGCTTTAAGCGAAATATGATTTCAAAACACGTTCAGCGAGACCATAAAACAAAGGCCTCTTACGTGCATCCGATCTAAATACACCGTAACACTACGGTTGAAGGTGTAACTGACAGGGTTGCCGTAACAGCCCGTGATTACGACCGACGAGACAGCGCTCGTGTTTTACCATCGTAATCGGTAAATCTAGGAGGAATTGATTTGTAGGTCACGTATGTTTTGGAGCACTTGTACGCTCGTAATGTTTCGCTCGTATTTTTCTCTCGTAATCTTACGTCCGTAATTCAAGATATGCGCCACAAACAGTATCAACTGAGCATTACTTGCGTGTTTGGTGGTCTTGTGGACTGGTATGACTTAAATCTACGTCCTGCTAAAATTACGGGCTTAAATTAACGAGCGAAAATAGGGTCGTAAAACAGAAGTTGATGTCTCTGTCGTAATAACGAAGACACTTCCTCCGAACAGTCCGGCTCGATGTATAAATGTATAAAACGTGCTATACCGTTAAGTCCTTCAAAGTTAACGGTGAGTAGGAGAAAGTGAAGCAGTGATTAATAAATGAGTCTTAAAAATGGCAGTCCAAGGAAGTCCTGGTAGGTTCTCTATAATTTACATATGTATGTCACGTGACTGACACAGATTATCCATTGGTGGATTAACTTGAAACAAAAAATCCAATTGCTGTGAATGATCCACTTTCAAGTTTTTCACAGTTCATTGCGCATGTAAACTATCACTGTATCCGTAAAAATTTCCATGTAGCAGAAGACTTGAATAATGCCGAGAAGAAGAGGAGAATTCAAAGTACCTGGTTAAGCTTAGGCTCATTAGAGTCACTCGCGTTGTTGTGTATTCACGGTTTATAAACAGATGGAAATTCATTTCACTTACCTCTAGAACAATAAAACCTCCAGATGTTTGAGCAACAAGTTTGTTTATAATGCCTTTTCCCACGATGTACATCCCGGAAGTCATTGTGGTGCACCCTACAGCCCATTTCAGGGGGATGTGAATCATTGTGTACGATACAAAAATAGTTATGAGAACTCCGCCGATGCTCTCTGGGGCATATGGTTGCCCGATGATACTCTTTAGATTTTCCAACGGAGATAACAAGGCCACAATGCCTTGGCACGTGAACATAAACCAAGTCGAGAAACTAATCCAATGTATGTACGTGTTCGATACTTGCTGGCAGTTTACAAATACGCACATTGCAATACTTGCAATTACAGTCAGACTTGTGGACGTGTAGAAAAGTATCGAAACATGTGCTGGTCCATACATCACCATGAAGTATATCAGTAGGATTAGGTGTGCTAGTGAGTTGATCGCAAGAACGATTCCGAGAGATTTCTGTTGTTGGCGTCTGAAGTATCTTTGATATAAGCTCTCCGCTACTGGAGATGTAAAGGTGTGATTCAGTAGTGGAAATATAATACCTCGTCGAATGCAGCTTGACGGGAAAAACCTGTCCGCTTGTCCTTCAAAGGAATCAAAAGATGGGTGAATTTTGGTTTTGTTCTTGCCACCTGAGCTGCTTGTCGAATGGTGCTCAAACGTTTCCTCATTATCGTTAACTTCTTTGATAAACTCTTTTGAAACCGGCGTGATTTTTCTCAAGCTGTTAGTTCTAGCTACAAGCCCGGGTAACTCCTCGCCTTCGCGCTGAAGATCAACTAATTTCTTAACAGCCCTTTGCCATACCAATTTTTTTGGTCGGGGGGCGTTTCTTTCTTCCGAAGCTTTTGTCGATAGTTCGTTATGCAGTTGAAAGTGACTCATATCCTCTGTCACCCGACGAGCACTGTCCTGCATATCGACGAAACCTTTTTCCACGTCTATATCCATTTTTGATTTCCATAAAAATATTTACGTTCTGTAAATATCACTCCTTGGCACAAGTTCAAGCCTACAAAAACTTAGTACTGAGGCTCTTTGAGGTCATCTAAACTAGACTCCTTGGTGTGGTGCGGAGTCTCACGTGACGCGATGTCTTTACGTCTTAAGTGCCTGTAAAACAATCAATCAACCCGTCACGTGTGCATCTAAGACAAGAAATGAATACCAGGGCCCGGAATCTAATCTTTTTACTCGAAATGGAACTCGAAATTATGTTTGGCATTTTCTACTCTTTTTGAGCGAACTCAAGGTAAGTGCCTATTATTTTATTCTATGCTCGAGTACATAATGACTTACGTGGGTAATTCTTAGTTCTAGTTTGTAGTTGATAAACCCAACATTAAGGATAAAAGTTGGGGTTTGGACTTGAAATGTCGAGGTTTTACTCGAATTTGTAGCACGAATACAAGGGTCATCAAGTACAAACTTGGACTAGAAACTCATATGCGTAAACCATAATCTATTCGAGCAAAGTCTATTAACCATTTATCCTGAGTTCGCACAAAAGTAACAGAGAAACTGCCAAAAATAATTTTGAGTTCGTTTCGAGTACAAATATCATTGTCCCCTAAGCATTACAATTCAGCAACTGCATTTCCTATAGTAAGTCACTGCACCATGCAATCAGAACTTTAAATAACAAAAAGTAATAAATGTTCTCTCGAAATATCACGGGTGTACCTGCTCTGTACATGGACTTCACAAGATGAATTACTTGTGTGTGGTTATGCATGTGCGTAATAATCGTGTGGTATTTTCTTACTAGGAGGTATAATAACAATGCGCCAATAACGAGACTTTATAAATGAGTTGTTCATGAAAATCGATTCGAATTGGGCCCGCCGTAGTCGGCGACGATGACAAACTGAGAGACTCCGGGTCAAAAAACGAGATCACGCACTGAGTACACTGATGACTAAATCCTGACTAAGCGCTGTTTCAGCCATTTGCTGCCTATGTGTTTTGAATGTGATTCCTGTTTCCTCTACAACAAAAATTCGGCAACACTGATGCTAACTGAATCCGTAGTAGAATGCCGGGAGGTGGTCCACCCTCCTAACGGACGCTATACTGAAACCACACGGACGGCATGTCGTTTTCAAAACTTACACGAACATTTTCCTTCGTGTTTGGGTTCCACCCTTAAGACTGGTCAAATGTCAATGAGTGTAGTTCGACGTGGCGTCACTTAAGTCGGAAAACATGGGTCACGCACCAACCGGTCGTTGCCCAGACTATTGGGCGACGACCGACTGATGTCCCCGACGCTTCGGCAAGTCTCGCCAGAAAACCGATAACCTGCTGACGATCTTGTTTACGGCTGAGAAAACCAGCTGGGTGCGGGGAAATGTTAGTGCTCGTTAGACCTCTGACTTGCCGTCTTATCGTGAATTTAAGGAAAAGTAGCCGAGGATGACACATCTGCGAATCCCGTAACGAAACATACAATTGACGTTACTTCTGGTGTGATGGTGCACCACTCGGCAGCTGGGACACTTCGTCACCAAACCAACAAGGTGCACGTGGCTGATTGGATGAATAAACACAATGGGACCGATGACGTCACGTATACCAGATTATCATTGTTGAACAACTCTGGCGACCTCAAGACTCTTCAAGGTGCGAAACAGAGATTTGGGGGAGAACTGAGGAACTGTATCGAGAAGCACGCCTCTTCGATTATGTCAGTTTTGCTTTGCTTGTCCTATAGATACTCATCTCGTGAACACAAAATAATGATCATTGGCTCAGGAATCGGAAGTGTATTCAAAAACGCATTCGCTTAACGCGCGAAAGCGCTAACAACTGTCTATTGTTGCGGAACACACCGCGTGTGTGCTCAGTGGTATCTTTTAAGTTTCTGCAACTGATCTATCAGATTAAGATTTGCACACAACTACATGATTAACTTAGGTGGCAACATATTTTCACTGGCTCTTGTTATATACAATTTTGCTAACATCTTATCAATGCTACTTTTTCAATCATCAAAAACACGCATGAAATATTGCGCTAAACGAGTGTCGACCAAGTGAAAGGAAGAATCAAAATTTTGTGTTAGGAAGCCAATATTTGAGTAGCTTAACACCAGTGACAAGTACACTTATCTAACACGTAAGTCAGTTAACATCGAAATCACACTTGAGTTGACATGGGTCAGCCTCTCAGTAAAAATCAATGATTTTATTTTGACCGTTTCTAAGTTAATACGCTAGCATGAATCACACTGAAAGGTATCTTAATGGGCCACCACCACTTGGTGAAACTTTAATGGGCGAGATTGGTTTTAATTTTTAATTTGAAATTTGGTCTTGTTTCATAGCATTTAATCGAAACTTAATCCATGTTCGTGAGGACATGTGCATGTGCTTTTGTGAGCAAAACGATTTGCACTAACACAGAAGATATTCAAAAGTGGTATCAAATTCGTTATCTCTGTCGATTTCTAATGACTTCGGCCACTTACACATACGAAATTGTTCTCAGTTTTTTCTCAGTCAAAACAAGTATGAATTGTGAGCTTGGAAAGAGCTGGCAGTTCGTTATTTTGAACTCGCAGGTTATGAGGTTGGTCTGAAAAAATAACTAAGTTTTAGTTCTTCCTGATCCCAAGGATCACTTCAAAAAGGATTCAGGAACACGATAAGACCAAGTTTATATTATAACAGTAAGTGGCCTAAATCAAAACTTGTTATTTTTGACAGAATGCAAGGGTTATAATGCCGCTTTAACGGTAACTGATGTGAAATAGAGACGTGAAATCACTGTCAACCTATACATGTATGATGAGGACGGGCGGATCACACACGTAAAACGCCCTACGTTACATTGTCTACACTGCTGGCTCCAATTGATGTAACACCGGCAGAGTCATGCCGCTCACGTGACGAGTTTAACAGGGTATTTTAGGAAGGTGGCTAGGAGTTGCATTGCATAAAAACCCATGACATATTCTCCGTTGCCCTGGCTTGTGTGCTATGTTTAGAACTTTACTTACCCATTCACTGGACACGAATTCGAATGTAAAGTACCCAGAAATCTAAATATGTCTAAAATGAAAGCGGCTGAACAGAGCAAAATGCAGCTTTCAGCTAAATAGTTTTAGCTGAACCATTCAAAGGTCCATTTCACTCCGTTAAGGGGGTAGATACGCTGTTTGCTTTTCTATGTCCCTCTTTAAAATGTGTAAACTTTAATATATGTCGTCTTAAATATTTCCCACAACTTAAGAAAAAGTAAACAGATTTTTTTGAATGACTGTTTTAGTAACCAAAAACATATTTAAATTTTCCCAACAAGCTAATATTTTCTTGATGACTTTTCCAAAAATGCTGTTACAGATATCATAATTTTCCAATAGTCTTATTTAAGTCACCAATTCACAATTATGATCATAAAACCATAGTCACATACTGTTTTTTGTACTTTATTTTGAGATTTGGCAAGTACAGAACCTATCCCTGCCATTTGTAATAGATTTCATTCTTTTTTAAACTTGATCAAAAGAAAGCTGAGAAATAAAGTTGAGCGTATTGCCACTACAGTGAAATAATCAGCTGAGATAAACGTGTTTAAAGGTTTGCAGTTATCATTTGGTCAACTTTCACTGATAAGCTGTGCGTATGATGCTCCAGTTCTACTGAACATGGTAAGAGGACACCAGAGGGCACTTTCTATCGCAAATTAACTAACTTTTCAGTAGGTGTATTGCAACATTTGAGCATTTTTCTTAAAATCTGAGTGCTTCTCAGACCCAAGTCCAATAGGTCTGCTTGGTCTGTTGTGCATTTGGACACAGGGGCTTTGTGTCGTGGTGTGATAATTGGACAATTTGTGGTCTAAGCTTCCAGATTCTTACAGTGAGTTACAATTCACGCCAGAGAAGCAGCCCTGTAGGAACAGAAATTTTCAGTGATGTGATTAAAATGACAGCTATGCACTTTTTAAGTAAATTTCAATTTGTCACGAGCATGTAAATGAATAATTATGACAGGAGTTCTTTTGTGTTACCAAGAAGAACACACCCAAACCCAAGAAAACGCATTGGGAAATCGATTTTGTTGGAGTTGGCCAACCCTGAAGGTCACTAAAAAAGCGCACAGGCAATTCTATTAAAAATATGTCAATCATGCAACACAACTATGGACATTTCCGTTAATGCATCAGTCCAGTTACCCCGATTGACCTACAGCTACCGACTCGTGACGTCTTGTGACAAGATTAGGTTATATTTTAGGAAGATTGTGCGGACTAAGATGAACAACGATAATACCATCACAGAACTCAAAGAACTGAATACTCTGTCACCCTGACAACTGCACAGAGCAAAATACAACTTTTGATTAATGATTGTATGAATCCGATTTAAAATGTTTAGTAGTTATGCTCGTGTAAACGGTAATAATCAGTTACCCGCATTTTGAAAACTTAATTTCTCCAATATATAATTATGGGCATCAAACTGAACAGAGTTAAGTAGCTGGCTCGGGGCTAGAAAATCAGTAGCCGAGATCACGTGTTCTCATTTAAATTCACGGCAATATCTCGCGTAATCTCGCGAAGTCTTGCTTTTTAGTGAGGTCCCATCGATGTCGTGCCGTCACTGAACTTTACCCTGATTAAACCTAATTGTACCCATGCACGTGACTGAAGTGAACCCGACTTCATTCTCGAAGTAAGGTATTGTGGGCATACTTGCTGGTTCATTTTCTGACGTTAGTTCACAGAGGAGAGTATAAGTATGTAAGCTTCTAAAATGCATCGGTAGGGTTTCAAATGACTTAGCTGTACACGTGTTTTGAAAAAAATCTTTCATTTAAAATACAACAGAAGGAATGAGGGACCTAGTTATATACTTTGTAGTATTCCAGAGTACCATCCAATGACAATAACGCTTTTTCACATAAAACGTGCCATTAAAGCTGCATTCGGTCTCATAATATTCCATAGCGTAACGGAAATACAGTCCTATCACGGTAAGGGATGTTACAAGACCGATTTTACGAGCGCCGCAGAGAAGGCCCATTCGATAATCGTTTTTGGCCTGCTAAACAGGGCGAATTGAAACCTGAAGTCAAGCGGATAGCTACCGCCAGAGAAATAAAACAATTTTGCGCGGCAGATGACTTAATCATAATCGTGAACAGTTTCAACGATTAATAGATAACTGGAGTAAAAATCAATGGTATCACGAGTTATAAAAGGTCAGGAGTTCTTGAAGGTAAATAGATGTGGAGCATATTCCTGTGTACAGTTCCAAGTAGGCAACGTTACAGTGAGCTAGTATGTCCTTGACTGGCGTATCGAATATTTGAGTGTGACTGGGATTGATTTGTTGACCATTTAATAGTCAATCAAGCAGTGTGCAAATAACATGGAGGGTTTCCCAGTCTCACAGTCGAGAGACCTATTGGCATTTCATGGACTTTTATGAAGTTTTATAGACTCTGTATAGTGGATCAAATTTCAAACGGATGCGATCAAACTTGTTATATCTTTATGGGCCCTTATTTTTTTCTCAATATTTTGAAGATGCTCATGAAATTAAGCACAAAGTCGATAAAGTGAAGTTTCCCACCCAACTATGTACAACTGCCTCACAGAAATTTCCCGTATACGAGCCAGCTGATGCTTTACTCAAAGTGCGCGCACCCGGGGGAGGGGGGCTTGGAGGGCTCGAACGAGCCCCCTGCCCATTTTGGCGAAGTAGGGAAAAAGGTTCGCCTCAGAGAAACAATAAGTTCGAAAAAGTAAGCAACGAGACAAAAGTCCACTAAAAAGGCAGGAACTACCAAAATTTGGCGAATGCACAATTCGTAGCTCTGAACGTACCCCGTTTTTTAGTAAAAGGTCCCCATTCTCAAATATTTGAGCCCTCCATTTTTAGATTGGGTGAGCGCATGAAATGTACCCATCATTCCAGTTATACTTTACCATCCAGATGGAGCTGTTTGAAGACCCCATCTGATTGGTGGACACAAATCAAAATCTGCTTTCAAAGAACATGTGTGGCTCTCTTTCACACCTCCAATACTGTTGGTGTGCGGATCGCACTTACAATAAAGTGACCCCTTTCAAGCAGGGGAATCTTAATGGAACGCAGATGCGAACGCCCAAATAACTTGAGGCAATCGTTTTGATGCTGCCGCCTGTCAGTTGTGTACTTGCTTAGGACATAGGCTACCATAGCAAATTAGTTAATTGTTCATGTTAAAAAGTGACAAAAACAGAACAAATTAGGTCAAATTAAATTACCAATCGCTTGATAGATAGTCTGTGATTAAATTCATCTTTATGAAAATAGAACATCTTGATTTTAGTATTTTGTAGTTTTTCATGCCTATCTCAAGTTATTCATTAAATGAAAGAAACTCGTTGTTTTCTTTCAAGTTAATTGGGTGCGTACACATTTTGGACAACAAACACCCACCATAAAAAGATCCATTCATTTGTAGCCGGCGCGTAAATTGGGTCGTTGCCTATGCAAGTTTGCCCCTATAAAGTAGGAGTTAATTATTGGAAATTTTCTTTGGTTACAGTTTTGTAGTCCATTCCGTATGAAACTAAGAAAAGATTAAGGATTCAACCATGTATATTATTTTCCTAAATATACGCCCTTACATGCGCCCAAACAGTCTATTTAAAGATGAACCTATCTTCAGAAAACTTCGGCATTAAGTTTGTCTTTCAGAACACCAAAGTAATTTTGACTGACTTGCATGTAAAGTGTAGTTCCCTTCTTGCAGGCTTTAGGTAATTCTTTGTATTTGAACTTTTTTTTAAAATGCTATGATATCAGAATCTCGTTTCGTTGTTATAAGCTGGATAAATTTGTCAGAGCGTCAGCAGGTAAAATTGAACCAGAACACCTCAGATAAAAAGTGCCTCGGCGACAAAAATCATTAGTATTTCATGGAACTCGCTACATATCTTCTCGGAAAAAAATGCTATTTAATGAATTGTCTTCCATCATAGATTTCCGTGGTAGCAGAGAATATAAAAGACATTTCGTTTTCGGTTTGAGTTATCGTTGTACTGAATCATTGCAAAAGTGTGGGCAAGCGAGGTTCCTCTAGACTCTACAGTCGATGAAGGTTTTCGGCTAACGTTGAAATTTACCACTTTTGTGATAGCTCACTTGTTAGCCATGGCACAAGTTTAACAGATAACAAAATGATGCTTATTTTTAGGAATATTCATGGTCTAAAAATATCAAGACGAGTTCGTAGAAAAGTGGAACTTCTGCCCGCCTTACCTTGCACAACCGGACGCGTCCTGTTGACAAACAGCAGAAGTGACTTGCTTGGTCAATCGAAATTTACCCTACGAATTGCTCTTTTCCTTAGCAGAGAAACTATACAAGTGTGAAAACACAAAACATCATTGTGATTCTTACATGCATAACCATGCTGTAGATTTCGTTGAAATCTAATGACATCATGTATGTAACTACGTCATAAAGGAACAAGCCAAGCAAAAAACAGGCTGTAAATATTGTCGCAATTTTTGAAATTTTGAATGTTGAGTGTAATCAATCCGCAGTTACTTATCTGGCAGCGAAAGAAACAGTACAGAGGGTACAACAGGGCCTCAACCTTTGTTTTAGCAATTTTAATAAGCAGATATGTTAGAATTACAAGGTTTTGTTAAGGAAGATATATTAGAATTACAGGGTTTTGTTAAGGAATTTTCCTCGTATGTTGAGAGATTTTACGAAACATTCACTACATCATAGAATTTAACAAACCGATCGTTTAATCTGGACTGCTGACGAAGGCTACTTCATTAATCCATCCATCCATCCATCCATCCATCCATCCATCCATCCATCCATTCCTTTAGTTGTTGATCCAGTCGACGATAGTCCTTTCATCCTCAAGGAGACCATGACCAACCCGGTGCGGCTCAATCAATACTTAATTGTCTCTTCTCAATCCCAGAAATCATTTATGAGTAAGGAATTTTGAACAGATCAGTCCGATACGTGGACTGAATAAAAATATTTTTCGACAGAACTTGAGTTCTTAGCAGCTGTAAGAAATGCAGACAAAAACAGTTTTAGATAGGAACAAAAACTCAAGCTGCACAGCGATATGTCAAAGTTTATGGTTTTGCGTCTCACTGCTTAAAACCATTCGCAACTGTCCCACTCTGAAAATCTTACTTGTCCAATCCTGGTTTGATAAAGCCTAGGTGGAACACCAGATCAATTGGTCATTGATAACAAAGCAGGATCCGTTAACATGTTAATCGGTATGGTGGACAAGGGAATAGAGCCAGACGTTTATAAACACAGTACACTTGTCCTTGAGCTATGTTTTCAAAAGCATTTACACACAAGGCTACTGTTTCTGTTGTATTATGGTTGATACAAATACTGCAACAAATGCAATCGCTGTAGTATTCACAACATATTAGTGATGAAATAACTGAAGCTTGGAGGTTATGCAATCACAACAATTCGTGTCTTGTACGTGGAAATCAGTCAGTCACAACCATTCAACTTGAACACTTTCGAGAGGCAACGTTATTCGCGGACTCAAACATAGGCGGCGCACCATAGGGGGCTGGGGGCTATAGTCCCCCCACATTTTCAGTGCTGTGCCGCCCATGATATATGGGCGGTGCACCACAGGGGGGCTATAACCCCACTTTTTTCAGTGCTGCGCCATCCATGTGAAAACTTACCCAGTTCTGAATGTTCAATCTACTCCTAAAGTAGACAAAAGTTTAAAGTGTAAACGACTGACCGTATCCAAGCGCCGAAGACAGTGAAGCTTTTTTAAATTTATCGCTTCTTTTATTAAATATATGTCTGGCAGCAAGCTGTTAACAAGATTATTAAACATATGTATTCCTCTTTGGTACAAACCAGGCGTGGCCTATTATTTGATTTCTTGTCTAACTGAGCGACCTCCCGCATTACCAGCGAAGTTTGACTCGTAAAGTTTAATCTAATTCACGTAAAACAAACACGACTCGTTTGATGGTTGACTTTAGTTTGCACCTGAACAGCTGTCACAAAATATCAAAGGTTTCTGAAACCAATACAGGGACGTAAATCGATCCCCAAAACAGCTTAATATTCATCGAACTTTGCTCGTTATTCGTTACTCGTTACTGTTACTTTTACGTGTGTATAAGTAGTGAGACATAGCCGAAAAAAAACGCAATAACAATTAGTTTTAAACTGTAGTTAGAGAGAGTGGGCCCAGACTATCGAATATGTGGAAAAGCAGATTGCCAACGTTTGGAAAATACTAGTAATAGTAACCGTTTTAGACAAATGTTCGAATAAATAAATAATATATACTCTGTTAGTATTTTTGCAACACGTTAGACCAAGTTTTTTTTTTTTTGATCTCGGATATTACAGTGTCCGTGTACACTCCAGTTTCTCATTAACATTTTATTAAAAAACTAATCCGGAAACAATACGATCTAGAGTTATCAGTCTTCTAACGGTCAATTAGCTGTTGTTCAAATTATGGTTTTACTATGTCGTAACAGCAGCGCGTGTCATTTGGTGCAGAACTGTTCATTGAGCAAAAACCTAGATTGTGACTTTTTGTAAGTTGGTTTTGGCTAGTTTGTGTTAAGTGTTAAAATACTTTCCCTTTTAACGGATATTGCACAAAGTTGTGGGATAATGTCCAATCTGTCAAACCTGCAAATTTGTGCAAACGACCTTTCATTGGAAATCATGTAACTGGCATGCGACTGATCATGCAACCACTGCCAGTGGGCTGAGTAAGGAAGCTTAACTATGACGCCGCAAGACAAAATGGCGTCCCAGTTTAAAAAGGTAAAACTCCACGTTTGTTCCTGTATTCATGAACATATCAACACGACGACGCAGGCAACCTAATGCCTGTGCTCTTAGCCCGTAAATCGTCCTGTCTTATATTTCGAGGGTAAGCGCGAGAACGAGTTGTACATGTAAGTTAACTGTGCAACTGATACTCTCAAACTAATTCAGTCTACAATGAAAACCACTCCTGTTTGAATAAGTTAAAGCTGTCGTAACAACTGCGGCTTTGGAAGAACAACAACGGTCATCTTCAAAGCAAGACAAACTAAGAATGGCGTAGTTTATTCAGCCAAAATAACACTGGTTTGTGTTGACCATTCATGCAGCTACGCACCCAAGGGGGGATCGAATGAGCCCCCCCCCCCC
>NMRA01000127.1:0-52849 GCA_002633005.1 Phoronis australis | reverse complement strand
CCCCCCCCCCCCCATTTGGCGAAGTGGGCAAAAAGGTCCCGGCCTTAGAGAAACAAAAAGTCCGAGTGAACGAGACAAAAGTCCACTAAAAAGGTGCGAATGCACAATTCATAGCTGTGAACGTGGTACCCCGTTTCTTTTTAGTTCCCCATTTTCTTTGAAATGTCAAATTGCAGAGTTGAAGATTGCATCACCTCGTGACAGGAGTCATCGTTGTTTCTAGTCAGCCAGCTTCTGTATGAACACTATCGTCAAAATACATCTAGGTACCATTGTGTGTTTTTCTTCCGTAGACCCCGAAATTGCAGAGCCAGGGTAGTTCTGCTCGTCACCACGCCGTGAAACCTGTATCAACATGTAGAGCTAAAGACAGGACGGGGTGCATGCAAAATTTTGGGAATCAAACGACACTCACCTTGCCCCGTTACAGCCGTTTAAGTGGAAAACAATCTAATAAACGTCATTTCCTTGCATAATCCTCCGCCTTTTCAATAAAGAAAAGTTATGTCGTCGTTTCGTTTCGAAAACAATACGCTTGTGACACGAGCACGCGACATTTCCTAAGTTTTGCGACATCCCGGCTCTCGGGAGATTATGATAGCTTGTCCGGCAGCAAAATTTCTTCTGAAATTCGCTTTGCTGGTATCAAAATTCTAAAAACTTATAATGAAATTAAACCAGTTCTGATAATTTGTTGTGACGTGTACGCAACCTCGTGAAAGAAGAACAGTAGATTGAAGAATCGGGGAAAAAAGAAACTGGCCATTAGGTGACGCAATATTTTATGGCGCTGAAAGCCGACACAGATCGCTCCACAACTTTAGCAGCAGAATAACGGTGGAACGCCATTTTTTCCAACACCGTTAAATAATTTACTCAAGGAAGACTATAGTTTTAAATGATTCTGTCATCCTCATTCGGCACTTTGGTCACGTTCAATGATAAGAAAATCGTCACTCAGCACTTCGGCGCCATGTTGGCCTTCTGCTAGCTCTCGAGTATTTCGCGGAATACTTCCAGTGCCACAGCCAAGTGCAGCGTCTAACGTGGAAAATATTTTGGTAGCCTATGGTGTAACCATGTTGCCATGTCCCCGACTGTAGACATTTTACAGTATTTACAGGATCAGCCTTATTTGCATCTTTCTGATCCAGGAAATTTTTGAAGTAGTTTTACTTCTTACGAATCACATGCACCGTGGAGTTCATTCACTAGCTCGCCCATTAAAGCAACGATAACAAATTTCGTCCGAGGGGCTCTGCTAAAGGGATTACGGTTCACCCGTCTTGCTGCCTGTTGTATTGGATTCGTGATCTTGTCAATCTTGATGTTGTCTTCGCCTTCCAACTGAATCGTCTAACTTTAAGTACAGCTTCCTTTGATAAGGGAGAGTATGCACTGATTGAGCATAGATAAAAAATTGACAGTTTTGTTGATTTGACGGTTTTACTCTTGGCATCGTTGTCGAGATACCACATTAGCTTCAAACCAACCTATGCCCATTCAGAAAGAAGTGAATGCCCTGGTGAGCTCTCCATAGTAGTGCAGTTTTTCCCGGCGATGTCGCCTGTATCACCTAACTCGTAAAATGGTTTCGTCTACCACTGGCACTTGCAAGCCACCATATGCTTCCAGTGGGAGCGATAATTTGGCCATTAAGTCCTCACCTCCTGTCGCCTTCCCAAACAAATACACCGCGCCGACTGTCGTATCTGCTGCAGTAGCGAATTGAAAACGTAGAAATTTGTCATTTTCTTAGCGCGGAGTAATGCGTTGTCTTGCAATGAGCCAGTGCCACTCGAGGTGGTCAAAAGAGGCAGTTCCTTGATACTGATTTTCTTGAAAGGAATCTTCAGTTTGATACGGCATTTAGCCGCAAAGTGGTCTAGGCACTTACATAGTCTGGTTTTGTGAGCTAATTTCAAAGCTTCCACACTATGGTTACATTTAGTCTTTAAAGCTGCTTTGACTACTGAGGTTTTGGTTGAATACTCATTCGTTCGTACTTAGGCACCTCTTTATTTGTTTTTTGTTGCCTGAGTTGTATCTCCGCGGACAATCTTCAAGTGAGCATGCGTGGACTCTGTAGCGCAACTTCGTGGTGTCTGGCGTAGTAGTCTCTTTCGAACTCCGGGATTACGTATAACGACGGAAAATTTTGTTTCGGGACATGCCCTTAAGTTGGTTTGCGTAATGCAGCCTTGTCTTGTTCTTCCCACATTCCTAAGTACGTTTATTGAAACGGTATTTTTCAAAAGGGACATTCTTTTTGGGCTCACTATAACCTAGTACACACTTGTTCAAAATTGGCCCAATTTTCTCTTCGCTTTCTTCCAAACAATGAACGTGTTGAAAAGATCTCGACCATCGTCTCCTGTTGCCCTTGGGAGTGTCACTACTTGAACCTTTTCTTCTTTTTCACTATGTCTTGAGGCAAGGGAGTAATTGGTCCCCGCGTTATGAAACTCTCTCCATGCTTCGACCAACTTTGATGAATGGATATCTATAGGAGAAGGGTTTGCTAATGCATAGTTTGCGATATCCTTGTTACTTTAGCGTATGAGGGTCACGACTTCATTCACGTCTATCTACTTCAGACACTGAGAATTGGAATGAACTCATTGCTGCTCAGGCTCATTTTGTTTTTGGGTTCGAGAAAAGTTCCACGCGACAAATCTTGACGAACATCCAATGGTTCCATTCCGACGACAGTAGAATAACCACAAAACAACGAACAAAAAGTGCAACGATATTCGTGAGGATCACAAAATTAAATCTAAAACATCGACATTCGACAGAGTGTGAATCCCACGGTAATTGTTGTTTTACCCTACCAGCGCCCAATTCAACTTTAAATGGTAATGTCATAACTCCAAAACATCTAAAAATGGTCTTAGTTTACAAAGTCTACAAAATCCACACTTAACTTCAAAACATCACATCTCAGAAATGGCTTTGATTCTTATAACTTTCAGACAGTAACCTTAATGCGCTGTTCTCCGAACCCCTCTTAGGAATTGTTTCTAGAACGTTTCACAACTGCACAAGGAGCTGTTAAGTCCCCCCCCCCCATCTGGCCCAAACATTTTCCAGCTCCTATGATTATAAAATTACCCTGGAGTTTAGCTCACACGAACTCTCGGATTCAGAGGCTTTTCTCGATTACAAAAACCCTCACTTCACAGTTCACAGTCATACTCTTCTAGTGCTTACAGGCTTGATGTGCAGAACAGAATCAGGATTAGTTCATTACAATTGCAGGGGTGATGATATTCAGAGAACACAGGCCGATTTCATCAAGGTGGTTTGACTTAAACCAGGTCTTTCTAAACCTGGTCTAATTTTAGACCTGATTTGAATTTCACCAACGTGGTTTAAAAGTCAGAAAGCCTGGTTTTGTTAGACCAGGGAGCGGTTCAGTAAAACCAGGTTTAAAGGATCCAATGTACCCCACTGTGAAACTATTGAAGTGCTTCAATGAAATTGTGATCACGATCAATGACAGCACTGCAGACGTATTTTCGTGGTTGATTTGTCACCAATAAAATGAGTAGAACAAGGTTGGAAAACTTTTCTCTTGAGGAAAAAGGTTTCATCTCAGAACTGATTAAAAAAATCGGTGTTATAGAGTAGGACAAACATGACGCCAAAACAAGTCAACGAAAGCAACAGGCTTGGAGAAACAATGAGTCCAGACTGGCTGCACAGTTCCCGCAATCAGAAAAAACGTAAATATAAACAGTTAAAAGATTTTGGAAACGCTCAAAAGTGAAGGTCAAAAAGGAATTTTCAACACTGAAAAAAGCTGTAAAGGAAACTGGTAGAGGACCAAAGTAGGTGGAACTTAGTCAGGAAAATCAGATGGTGTTAGACTTGATCCTAGATGATGACGTCGTCAGTCCCGCCCGAGACGCTGACGACGATGACGCCCTGCTTGGCCAGTCAGACTCTACGGAGTCCGAGGGATACACTGCAACAGGTAAGGGTCAACATTTGAATGTGCTGTCTTCTGGTCAGTCACAGTCGATGTGTTCTACAAAAACTCAGGTGCTACAGGTAGAGCAAGTCCAGATGCGCTCACGGAGCCTTGTACACGGGACGAGCCGCGAAAGGAATAGACAGCAGACACCGTCTCCCATTTCGAGTCCCGCGTGTGGTTCGAGTACACGGAGTACACCACGTGGCAACCAACAACAAATTTTCTATATGACCCCCTACCCAGGGACGAGTACACATGATACGCCACAAAGCCATCAAGCTCCATTGCGCTCGAGAAGCCATGTTGGTGCTCGGAAACACAATGGAGACAGAAAATCCGTCAAACTCCCGAGGTAGGCAGTCTTTTTCGTGTATGAACCGACATGTAAATTCCGTTCTTGCAAGGCGTTTTTGCGGAAATACTTGCAGAAATATTTTCCTTACTATGGGAAATTTTGTGCATTAGAACAAATTAAGACGCATAAATGTTTAACGCAATTTTCCTTGACAAATTCGCATGAACGGGACTTGTACAGCATGTAATTAATAAAATAAACGATTAAAAACAAACTTGTCTTAATTTAATAACGTTGTATATGGCGCCGCTGTTTAGCACGGCGGCATGAATGATGTATATGACAACTGAGATTTCATTGGCCCTTTGTTTGTAAAAATTATAGATTTACATTGAATAATTATAAACCAATCATTGAGGGAAATTGACCATTAATGTGGTTAGGTTTCGGTTGGTGCCAACGATTCATAATTAATTTTTTGACTTTTCGTGATCTAAAAATGATTAACGGCAAATCGATGTATTGTATGATTTTTCCTCACATGTATATTGATTCATGAAACATTTACAACCAGAAGCAACCATCGTGACACTCTTTGGCTTTCAATCCAATTGATACATTTTGTTTCGGCTTCTAGGCGTTCCAATTACAGCCACGATATACCTGGCGAAATTCTGACAATGAGACGCAAAGAGTATCACAGGAGGATGGAAATTATGGACCTCAAGGAAAGAGTTCTTCTTTTGAAAGAAAAGAAACTATAGAACGAAATAAGTAGACTAACGTAAGAAAAAAAAATTACATTGATTTTCACCGTGTAACCAGATTTAAATTTTGACAAGTGCATCAAACATATATTTGTTGTTTTCAGTTTGTATGACCAAAATATATGGTGGTGAAATGAAAAGTGGCTTAAACCAGGTTTAAACTGGAGTTAAACCAGGTTGTACTAGACCACTTGTCTAAAAGTTAAGCCACCTTTATGAAATGCGGGTTATCTCTAAACCTGGTCCACTTTTAACCAGCTTTAACTTTAAGCCACCTTCATGAAACCGGCTGTAAGAGACCTGGATCCACTACCTGCTAGTTCTATTGCAAGAAAAAGTCAGTTAGTTTTAGTTATTTAGTACCCGTGAATAGAATTGGTAATGACAGGGGCTGAACGTGCTGGCAACCGGGGAAGGCTTTCCGACCCGAAACGTTCTAATTTTCCTTGTAACTATATAGCGATAGGGAGTTGGTGCGAATTTTATGAACATGTATTGAACATCTCTCAGTATTTGCGATCATCAAGTCGTCAAATTGTCACTACTA
This sequence comes from Phoronis australis, assembly GCA_002633005.1. Taxonomy (NCBI): domain Eukaryota; kingdom Metazoa; phylum Phoronida; family Phoronidae; genus Phoronis; species Phoronis australis. The sequence continues at coordinate 47,261 of NMRA01000127.1, read as the reverse complement.
TTCGATCGTGTATTCAAACGATTTACACAAAAATACTCAGCGTTTCAAAATGTTAGTGGACGAACGAAATTGCGTTTTGTCGCCGTCAACTTAGTTGCTCTTGTCCAATTGGGTCATGTGAAAGGCTTTAGTTTTTTCTGTAGCGACGCGAGTTGTACGCAGAATGTTTCATTTTCATTAATTTTCATATCTAGTTTCGAGTAAACAGATTAAATCCGAGACCCCAGGAAGTAATTACGAAAAAGTCTATTATCCAACGTTTCTATCGTCGCCCTCATTCCATTTGATTACCAAGGCATGGGCGGCGCACCGTGGGGGGCTGGGGAGCTACAATCCCCACTTATTTCAGTACTGCGCCGCCCACCACAGTGCGGCTGGGGAGCTCCAGTACCCACTTTTTTCAGTGCTGCGCTGCCCATGCAAGGGAAGCCTTGCTCGTAGCCTGACTTTATAAGTGTTATGTGCAAATCTGAGCGGTTGACTTCAGACTAGGCCAAGGCCCGTAACCACCAAATCTATTCCAGGCTCAAGTCAGAGATTGACCAATCAAATCGCGTGAAATTGAAAAAATGAAGACTGACTCACGATACGCAGTTCGAGTCGAACCTCGAGAGTCAGGTTCGATATCATGGAACTAGGTGCTCTTAAAACCTTGAAATTCCGTTATCAAATATTCTAAAATTAGGATTATGATCATTTTCATTTTAGTGTTCTAGGGACACAATCTTAAAAATGACACCATGCGTGGCATTTCGTTTTCCTACTCACCAATTCGAATAATAGACCTAAACAATATCCACAGAATGAGCATCGATTTTTCACCGAATACACGGCGTTATCCATAACAGGATACAGGTGTATAAATCTACGCTGCGGGCGTTGGAAAATGTTGGAACTTGTCTACAATACAATGAAGCCAGGAAGCCAATGTCGGATGAAAATTGCCGGTATGATTAAATACCTGAAATGTAAGCCTGTCGCCGGAGAGCATTAACATGTCGTGAATCAACAGTAGACAGGATTTTTGCGATTCGTTGGAGTCATTAGAACAGAATATTAAGCCCTTTTTTGTTCGAATAAGGTTTTAACGATGTGTCGGCATCAAGCTGACGTAACTATAATTCCTTGTGACGCCTCCATTATACGTGCTCCCTCTTAAATATCAAGTCGGCCGCATAACTATCACTGTACACCTTTATCCGAACACCATTCACGCACTACGGCCTAGATTGGCAAGTGAGTCGATACACTCTTGTGCGCCTCGCGGCTTTCAAAATAGGATCCTCGGTTGTTGTACCTAATAACCTTCTTTTCAGAGAAGGAAACTTATCAATTACATGAACGAAAACAAGTAAAAAACAATGGAATATTTCAATTTTCCACTCGGCGCTGGTGCACGGTTGCACGCTAATGTTATTCCACGGCCATAGGCTACCGATTTGGGCAAATGGTTAGAGGGCTCGGATCTGTAGAAGAACATTTCGTCAGTGCATTCCTCTGGCTATTTATTTTTTTCTTGTGGGGCTAGATGAAGCATTTATACTTCGTTATGCAAAGATTTTCCCGTTTTTGTAAAAACGGTTGATGAAGCAAACTGTAACATTGTGTAACAATAGAAGGTGCTGTAAAGAACAGCATTACCGAGAAACCCATTTTCTTGTATCCGCGGCAGAGGGAGATTTTTCGGCATTTTTGTGTGAAATTTTGTCTTTATCTTTGATCTGTGAAACGTAAGAATGGGGAAAGTTAATAATGAAAAACAAACGACAGATTTCGCCTCCACTTGTCAATAAAAAGTACTGACGTCTCAGTCCTAGCGTCATGTATGCTACGTTTGACACTAAACAACTGTAAGGCCACATTGAACTGTTTAGAAGCATCTATTATTTGTTCTTATTTTTTCTCACATGACCTGGACACGACTGGTTATAACACCGAGTACGTAATTTTTTGATATTACATGGGCGAATCACAAAGTAGTGCAAGGTAGACATCCATACGTCTTCCATTTTATCGTCTACAAAACAACAACCAAACGCGCGCCAAACGGAATTCCGAGTACGTGACAAGGTTATGATTGACAAATCGGGTGTCACAACTGTACGTACTCCCAGTCAGAAGGATATGTAAACAACTTCTTAAAAGGACCCATCTTCGGCGGTGAATTCCATATCCACGTCAATTCAAACGGAGACGAGCCTCGACTCAAGAACCGCGGCGAGACTGCCGGTCTAGCTGTGCTATCTCAAGGTCAATCAGTGCTCACGCCTTGCTGACTGTTATTTATAAACATTTTTTAAGTTTTAATATTACAACTTCAAAGACTATTTATTAGATTCTACTTTGAATATTTGCTACGAAAGCTGAATGAAATTTACAATTGTTAAGCTTAAAATAAAACTATTAACAAAAAGTAACTGAAAATGCCTCGGCAAGCCTCGGGATTTTGACGAAATTTCCAAGAGGTTTTGACCCTGTCATAAACCAGAGACTCGCTTGGAATTCTCTATTTCTGTCATCATTGCTGTCAATAGCGTTCATCTTGGCTCACTAGAAACCCATGCAGCCTTAACTAGATAAAGTCGAAATCACAAACATTAAACACCAATAAATCAAATTGCCGACTGTGAACCAGTTGAAGGAATGACTGAACTTCATTCGTTCCATTGTTTTACATGAGTAATTAAGAATAACAAACAGCCATGGGGCTTTACATTTTTTTTCACAGGTGGCAAAGCACAACCGCGCAAGGCAAAACTCTCACGATGCACAACGAACCCTTGCCATGCATACATTTTTACAGTGCTGTACGTACTATACAATAAACCACTCGAGAATTTCTAAACTTGACTGACAGTAACCGGAACAAAGTCGTCCTCTAGGAACTTTGGCTTGTGTATGGTTACAGCCATGTACGTGACAAACCGGCATGATGTCTTGCAAGATTCAGGTGAATTCCCGCTGTGCAGTGACCTGAAGTATAGTGCGAGTTCTTGCAGCGAGTGGTGGGTGTTCTGTGGGGAGTAATGAGGGTTCCACTCCCACTGTTAATTGCTTATCTCGGTGCATGTGGTGTTGCGAGGTGCTTGTGGTGTTGTAAGGTGCGCGTAGTGCTGTAAGGTGCGTGTGGTTTTGTGAAGCCAATGATAGGGATTCGGTCTAAAAAGTTGCTAGGGTTTATCTTTCCTTTGGTTGCGGCTGGGGTACCCCAGTCCACATGAGTACAACAAATATTTCACTCTAAAATGGTCAGATATCTGTTCTCCGTCAGATGATACCATTGCCGTCCCTCTTTTATTCAAATTCACGGCGACATCTCGCAACATCTTGCTGTTCCAGCGAGACATCAGAGTTATTGGGCTAGCCACAGGCTCTTCTAATTCACTCGGCATTTTATTCGCTCTTCTGTTGATGTACATGTAGGCCTAGATTAAGTTTAGATCCAGGAAAACACAGTTCGCCACCAACACAACTTTTAACAAAATAAATCAATTACTCAGAGGTATCTGCATTTCTTTACCTCATAAGCATATCAATTGGAATCCCAGCGGCGCGAAGCTTGGAGGACCGCATCCCGGGCGGTTGTAATCAATTTAAGCCGCCATGGTCGCTTGTGGTGCCGCTCTCCCGGCGTCTGCGTCGGCCCTTCTCCACCTCCACTATAGCTACGCCTCCCTCCAGGCATAACACTTGAGCTAAGACAGCTCATTTCTTGAATGCTACATTTTAAAATGTTGCTCGGTGAGACTTTTACCGAGAATTTGAGGTGCACTGTAACAAGCTCTACAGAACATAAAAAGTGAACCAGAGTTAGGGTACCTTCAATCACTTCAATGCCATAAAATGTTCAGTATAACTTCGCTTTGACCAGCCCTCGTAAGATGGAATATAGTGTTGGACCAGGGGAAGTTGGTAGTGTGCGTGTCCCCAAAATTGTACGTTTATACTTTTTCATGGAAGAGAGGCGGTAAGTCCAGTATGTACTGTCAAGCAAAACTCAGTGAAAACTGCACAGTGCCTACAAATCCAAAAACATGATCTCGCAAAATCCCGCAGCTGTTTTACGGGTACGCTCTGAAGCTCACTAGCCTTGCTATCCTCAGAGACAAACATAACGCGAAGTTGTCGTGACTTGGAAGTATGTGATCGAATTCATTGTATCCGTTTCATATGCGAAGATTTTTTAGCTGTAAACCGTTGTCAGCTGCGGGAATGCAGCCAACACAGTAACACTGCATATTATTTAGTTTTACTGTTATGATTTTAGAACTTGATTCAGCTGACTCACAAAGTTCTCTGGGACAACGCACTGAGCGAAGTAGGTCGAACGGCCAACTTGTATGTGGTAAAACAAGAACCGGATAATTACACCTAGTCGTCTTTTGCCTCGTGGGTTTAAATGTTTTACCTCTCCCAGGCGCGCTTAGTTCAAAGGTAGAATTACAGACTAATTCGCAATAAACCCATTGATTTGTTCTCAGGTAATTTAGTGGCAATGCAGTATACATTGGCTTAATTTCGGCTTGCCAGCTTTAAATAATAACAGACTTACCTGCTTTTGAGGATCTCAATTTCTCTACAGATATCTATATAGTTAGAAATATAAATATATATCCAATTGCATTTCACTTATCTATTATATAATACACCGTTCACACACACTCCGTCTCCCACGTTTCATTACAGACCTTCGTTGTCCCCATTTCGGCAATGCCTTGGTCCCAGGTAGTGCACCGGCCCTTTATATAGATTCGAAGTGTTATATCTTTTCTGGCTGGCCGCGGAGGGAACTTAAGTGGCCACTACTTGCATTGGTAACGTCAGTCCGTCGGCTCCACGGCCTGAGTGACGTCAGTCCGTCGGCTTAAATTCACTCCCCCCGGCTTCCGTCCCGTATGCCGGGTCTGTCACCGCCAACATAAATGATGCCATTAAAAATACACTCCTTGAGTAAACTAAATTATTTACCGCCGGGTGTTGAAAAAATTGGCCTTCAATCGTTATTCTGCTGCTGAAATTGTGATGCGCTCTTTTGGGTCGGCTTTCGGCGCAATGAAATACTGCGTCACCTATTGGCCAATTTCGCTGATTGTTCTTCTCCTCCACGAGACCGTGTGCATGACATAACAAACGGAACTGGTTTCATTCCGTAACAAGTTTTTAGCATTTTAACACAAGCACATCCGAATTCAGAAAAAAATTGCTGTTACGAGAGATGCGTCGTAAACATTTTAGTGGAAGCAGTGCGCGTGTCATGGACGTACTGGTTTTAAAACGACGACAGACTTTTCTTTGTTACAAAAGGCGGAGAATTTCTCAAAGGGGACGTTTATTAGATTTTTTCCCTTCAACGGCTCTAACGGACAAGGTGAGTGTCGGTTGAATCCCAGATTCTGCATGCACCCCGCCGGTCATTAGCTCTTCATGTTGATAGTCACGATGAGGTGACGAGCTGAGCTATCCGGGTTGTGTGAAATTTCGTGGTCCAGCGGAGCTCAACAATCACCTACCATGCTGTGAGTTTACTATAGTCTTAATTTATACACCTGGCTTTTTACCTTAGTATCCACTTTTATGATGAATACTTTGTGTATAATAGACTACTTTTAGTTTTCACTTTAAAGAATAGCTGATTACCGTACATTATGTTACGGCAGGGTCAAATGTTCTGGAAAGAAATGTGTACTGTCTGGGGATGAGACAATGCCGCAACCGCAGACACCCTGCCTAAATCTGACAGAAGTTCTGACTGAAGCTTTAAAGTAAAACGGTCTCTTCTAGAAATATTCCTGTCTCTTGCGAAGAAAACTAATGTTCACTTGAAGGTGTAGATATTTCCTCTCGGCATTTCCCATATACTACGTGGCTACCTGTGCTTTCGCACGGGTAACGGCTGGTTGTTATAAAAGTTAATAAACGTATTATCTCTCTCACACTCACTTGTTTACACTTTGACTGTTTAAGACATATTAATCTGCTGCATGGATGTTTACAAACAAACAACGGAAACTAAAAAAAAAACTTTTCTTACCTGGAAAATGTGTAAAATTAAGAAAATTAGGCCAGTGTTGCTTCATACTGTGCCGATTTTGGTATCTGTAATTTTAGAAAAAAACATTATATGAAATATGTCGATTTCATTCCACTTTCAGTTGAATCCACATAGCGCAGGAAATATACCGTTAAACAACCATTCGAATCAAGTTACGCAAATATCGTTGATAATAAATCGTCTAACATGCATATATACCGAAATATCGCTTGTGCCATTTTCAAAAATAAAACCCAGTATGACAATCAGGACAAGGAGGAATAGATTACTGTGAATCTTTGTTTCTGGTAACAAAGTGCGCCAGGGGACATGATGCAAGAAAACAAGGCGACGTGACTCGTATTAAGTTTCGTACCTCGGAGCCCCAGAATGATGTGAGGTGCACTTTATACGCATTAGTTTACATCAAGGTATTGCAGTTACGAATCATAGACATTTTCTAATGGCGCTCACGTTTTATTCCACTTCGACTTAATTTAAAAGCATATAATATCTGCATGATCATAACGTGGTGTATTGAAAACAGTGTAGTTAAGAAAATTATGATTCTCCTGAACCTTAAGATGAGGTGTTCAGAACGAAAGACGCGAGCACTGATTAACCGTAATTCACAAAGTCCATTTTGCAGCATAATCCATGCACAAGTACAGAATAACACATGAACTGGAGAACCACACAATTACCGACTTACCTGACTACGGGTAAAGATTAAGTCAGTTTGGATAGATTGTATTTGTTTTGAAGGCTCCATCCTTTCGTTTACTCGTTACCCCATCAACCGCAGTGAATTGACATATCCCTGCCGTTCGCCGAGACGACCAGCTGAGTCAGCTGTGCGCTAACGAGACGCCTTCATTTACCAATAACGTTATCTCCACAGTAAACGGGAATTGGAACAAATTGCATTTAATATGTTTGTTCTTCAGCAATTGATCCGAAAATAAGCACCAGTAATTCCATCCCATCCGTCACAACACGCGTTCGGATGCGCGACTGTGACGTAGTGCGTAAAGGTAGTGCGATGCGATTAATGCGATAATACGCTCGAATGTCGTCATAGCTTACAAGAACGAGAGCTGGGTAAACCTTTTGTTAACAGGAGACGCATTTGTGCTACACAGCGGGTTTCAAGAGGGAAATTGTCATTTTCAATGTGTTATCGGACATTCCTTTCAAAGGACAGCTATATCAAACCTAAGGCAGTTCTTAAATTTGAACCGAAAAATCATCAAATTTTGAAATTAATTTTGTTGCAGATGTATGTCCTTGACAAACGAAATTGAATACGTATACATGAATTATATTTACGTGATATTTGTTAGTAAGAAGGGGCGTGAAAATTGTGGGTTAAACATAGTCACCATACAAAGAACTCCAACACTTGGTGGTGATCAAACAAATAACCCATGATCAATGTAAGGACATTCAGTTCAAGCTCTCTCAAAGGAACATTCGCGACATCTATTGGATGAGCACGTGTGAATAATCAGAAAAAGCGTTCAACGTTTCAAATACCATCCATTCGATATAATTCGTCCTTTTCTCTACGCCGTTATAATGTACATAGAAGTTGGTGAAACGATATGTACACGATAACGACACACGGAAGTGGACGAACATTGTGTCGAACGAACTTGCTTCAAATGTTGAGAATATACCAGGTATTGTAAAGTCTTCATCACACCTTTTCAGTGATTTATTTAACATTGATTAGTCACAGATGTTACACAGCGTACAGTATAAATTCATATAACACTACCATGATCAAAACTACAGATAAAAAAGGCAAGGAAGACAAATGAGACGAATAAAAATAAAATAGAAAAGGACGCTCGATGCAAAAAAATAGTCAAATAATGAATTGATTAAATAGATAAGTAAATGCGTACATACTTTCATAAATAAAAAATGCATAACATAATCAATTGCATATCACCAAACAATGGGCGACGTGTATAAGAAGCATGACTATAAGACGGAGAAGATTATATATGAGTATAGGGATTGTCAGTGGTGTGGTGCATTTAGAAACATACACAGGTGTTGGATCCATTTCTCGTGCAGTGGTTTGGTATGTCCACGTTCCATTGTTTGACACCGGGGTAACGAAAGGAGAGCTGACCGACAGTTGACGTGATGAAGTGTCACTTCGGGTAGTACGAAGAAGTAGCCAGTAGCCGAGTCGTGGTTTTTCTTTTCCCTCGGTAGACCATACATCACGCGACAGACAAAACAATGGGCGCTGCAGCTTACGTGCCCGAAGGTGCACTTGCTGTCTTTCAACAAACGGTCAGCAATTCAAGTTTGACGAACACACTTGTCTGCCTACGGTTACCAAGTTTCTATTCAGTGCGCTGTGATACTGTGGAATTTAATCAAATTCCAATAACACTGATAGCCGCCTATTAAATGTCGAAACAATCTTATCAGTACTATGAACGTAAATAGCGATCATCGAATTATCATTACAGATATAATGGTTTACGATTCGAACAAGAGGCGTGCTCTAAAATACTTCGATTCACACGATGAGGTACACGTCTTATAACGAACCATTCATGAAGTATTTGATTTTATGCATGAATATCAAGCCCCTATGCGTTCGGTAGATGTGAGACAATCGCGGTTCATTTGCCGCAAAAACCTTCAATTGGTCTAAATCCACGGTTAAGAGGAGGCAGTGTGATAGTTGCCCGTTTTCTTTACTCGAGGTCGTGGGTTCGAGTCCCACCGGGCCACACTGCTAGACCCTTGAGTCAGGTTTCTAGCTCCTCAGCTCGGTTTTAACCATATATTAATAAAGCATAAAAATGGTTCCAGGTGATCAGTGCAACCACCTGCAATTATTTTTTATTTAAAAAATCTACGGTCCAGGCTTCTGTAGAGCCCAAAATTAATGAAATGAATGGGTGTCGTTTGATGGCAATTATGTGGACTAATTAGGGAGTTTTGGCGTAAATATTCTTGCATAGTTGTTTGAAATTATTTTGAGTAAAAGAGCCCGCATGTCTGGCTCCAACTCTGTTTTACCCGGATCCGGAAGTACCGCCATTTAAAAGGCACTTGCTTGTCAGTTCAGGCCGAAATGTTTGCTGAAAATTTAGGTACCCTTCAGACAAATGAAATTGGACAAAATCGGGTCGGTAACGACTCGTATTTTGTAGCCTAAATTTCTGGAGTCTTGGATTCAAGGGGGTTGGAATCGTGCATACGCACTGGGACCGAGCTAGGTCGCAATTGTGAATGCGTGATTTTAGGGAGAAAATGGCAGATTTAGTAATTTTGGCATTCCGATTATTTTCGGTGAATATATCGAGGCAAAACGTCATAGCTTCGTTGAAATTATTCGTCCATAAGAAACTCCATGTTTCAGTAAGTTTCTTCGCCGAGTGTTCGAAAACTGGACAGAGCGGTACTAAAGGCTTTTGTTCGTGATTCCGACGTGATCAACTACTCAATATGTCGTCTTAGGTGGCACGGAACAGTTAGGCTACAGTTGCGACCAAAAAAATTAAAATGTATGGGTAAGCCAGTCTCGGGGGCAGTTTTGAAGTAGGCTTTGCATTTAAGCTCAGTGAATCTGTTTTTTTTTTTGTATTTGAGAAAGAACCACCTTTCGGTTGTAGCTGTATTTTTCTTCAAGATGGCAGCCCTTTGTTGCATGCGTGCATTGCTGAGTAGCGATTGAGAAAGCGGAAATTTCATGAGGTAGTTCTCAAGGAAGCCAGGATTGGAAAAATCTAATTCATAGTTGATTGACAGCACTTTTGGACCACGTTTTTGGCGGGTATCTGTACTTTTTTTGTTTTCAGACTTTAATGTTGCCATATATAACGCATTGACAGAGAAGTGGTGACTTTGGTGTGAAACGTGCCTTTTTGTTGTTTTGGCCCGTTTTTTCTTAGCCCATCTTGCATTTCATTAGAAGTGAAAGGGCCAAAAATACAAGAGAGAGTAAACTTTCTGTACTCATCTGTAGGGCTACTTTTGATGTCAAATGACTTAAAGCTTATCATTCATTTCATGCGGTTTTCGACAGTGTGAAGAAAAAGTGACAATTCTACTGATGTGTGTGTTCTGCTGGACAAACCCCAATGAGAACTCCTTTGTGACCCCTTGACCTTATGAAGTGGAAACGAGGAATTCTATCCCATAATTCAACAAACCAACCTCATCGACCAATCAGAGTGGCTGCCCCTTTGCGATTGGGAGAGTAAGTTCTGAGCGTGCTCGCAAAACACTCGCATTTAGCTCCCGTTATTTTGCGTTGTCGAGCATAATCTTCCGTGTCTTCCGTCTCCGTGAAAGTGCGCACAGTGTGAGTATGCGTCTAGATGCAGATAAGGGACCAAGGAACATGCGCTACTCCTTGACCGCAGCCATCTATCGATGCTTTCCTTTAGTATTATCCGGTAATACACCCTCCGCCCCTTCTACGCTTAGACTACTCCACTGACAAGTCTTCAGGGCCATTCTTACTTCTTAAAAATTTTACACGTTAAATTTATACCTTGTAAGAAACCAAGAAGCCCCTCAATTTTCAAAGTTGAAGAATGAACCCTGGTCTGGAATCATTCAAGCTCAGGTGTCGAAATACAATGCTACATCGGCACGCCTACGTTCCGAAATCGCGGGCGCAGTTACAGCTGAAAATTTGTGGCATCAAAGTTTGAGAAAAACATTGATCGTAATCAAACACAATAGGATGAATTCAGCGGCAAGCGTGCGAACACGATACATAGTCAAAGAAGCCTGGAGTCAGTAAATTTTATCAGTCGGAAACTCCAGCTCGCCGGTTTTGCCAAGCCTTACCCTAAGCGCCTCGCCCTTCATCGAGATGGATTTCTCATGCATTGATGGTGGAATTTTCCAGGAAGTCCTTAGGAATTATGCTACACAAACTTTTAGAAAGAAGGCCCAGCCAAAAATTGAGAAACAGACAACAAAACGCAGATTTTTTTTCAATTTCACAAATGGTAATCTAAAGACACATTTAAAGACACTCTTTCGTAAACCTATACATTCACAAATTATTATGATGAGTTTCTTCAATAGAAAGATATCGCAAAATGTAAACATTTCGTAACTTTTATCCCTGTCTGTGCTTGCCTTATTATGTGAAGAATTATGACTCTGTATAAAAACCAACAGGTAGCGCCTATACCCAAAATAACAGATTTTTTAGACTTAGCACATGAGTTAGGTTTGGTGAGAAGAAAAAAAATTTCGCTTTTTAAGAATTTTCAACCATTATTTCCCTTTTTATGGTATGTACCTCCATTTTGCAACAAAATGGGGCGCTGAAGTTGACATGTTTGAATGCATTTTACTAGCATGTTTAGCTATCTGATAACAAATGTGTGATACGGTTCTAAAGGAATATGATCGAATAATTCAATGGCATAACCTTCAAACTTCATTTTTTAAGTCTTATGTTTTGATCATGCGCGCACCCAGGGAAGGGGGCTCGGGGGGCTTCAACGAGCCCTCCCCTAATTTGGCGAAGTGAGCAAAAAGGTCCGCCTCTGAGAAACTAAAAGTCCGAGAAAATGAGACAAAAGTCCACTAAACAAGCACAAACGTGCAATTCACAGTGGTGCCCCCGTTTTTTTTAGTCTCCCCGGATTTTAGTTACCAAAAGGTACACAACATCAGGAATTTGACCCCCCCCGTATTAAATTTTGGGTGCGCGCAGTTTTGATTTTGTGTGGCAAAAGCAACTATTTTGCAGGTTTTCATTGGAGCCACTTTTGGCCAACTTTGGCACTCTGTAGCAGCCATATTGCACCTTCTCAAAAGCTGACCTTGTAATAATTTGTTTAGTCATCTCTAACCTCTTCATAATCTAAAATAAAAAAATCTTGCCTCCCTCTGTTTTTTTGCTCACGAAGCATTACACGAACTGCACGTCGTCCTATTTGCCTGTTCTCAGTTGCCTCAACCACCAATAGGGGGCCTCTTGAAACGTGTAACTAGCTTGCAAAAACGACGTAAAAAGCTTGTATTTTAGATAAAAAGCAGACAGCTCTACTAATTACCATGGCATAGCTGACTGTGGACCCGATTACCAGCCGAATATGTCTTACTCGTGTTTTTTATCTTCGTTGTGATAGCCACTGGCATAGGAAGAGAAGCACCTAAGGGGGTTATGGCCCTCTGTTCAGTGCAAAAAACAATTCAACTCGGTCAAAACTTATTGTAATTTTTACACAGCTACTGACCGTGGATGGGGGTGCCACTTAGTGAGGTGTCGACGGGGTGGGGGGGCAGGAGGTGCTCTTGTTTACGCCACTGGAGTGACTTCTGTCATTTCACCTCAATTACAAACTACGTTTAACCACGATAAAATATATGATACATGTGTATGGTGAGCACTGGGAAAGCAAACCTGGATCATTTAACTCCAACAGTGACACTTGGTCTTGTGGCTCTTGAAGTCGAAGGTTCCGGGTGGTACCAATTTTGATCCTGTCCAATATCTACCGTGAAATGTTGAAGTCAATATCTTGTTCTTCTCGAAGGTCTTGGGTGTTCAGGGTATAGACACTTTCTGCTTTGGTGCAAGCCGGGACCAAATTCTCTTCGGTGAAAATGGCATATGATTTTCTGACTCCACGATTGGTCCTGCTCAGTCACAAATGTACCTACTCTGGCTAGTACGAACTCGCTCATACTATGCCACTGGCCTTGATTTATGAGGTACCTTACAGCATCTCAGATGTTCTAAAGTGTCTTTAGCATGACTGACTAAAGTCACAAAGCTTCTGTAACGGAACTTGTTTAATGAAAACTCAATGCACGAACAGAAATGGCCTTAGTTCTTCATTTTGTCTTTAAAAATATGATAGCCTCAAAAGAATTCTTTACAAATAACAATTCTTACAAATTCGAACTTTAAAGGTGTTTATTTCCATTTAGTTGACCTGCAATTGTCAAATCAATGACAATGGAAGGAAACAAGAGGGTTACATGTACGTTTTTACATATCCTCAATCCCAGTGTCAACTGTCTCACTGGACGAAGATCATCGGGTCCAGTCTTGATGCTGACCGCGCAATACATACGGAAAACAACTCAGAGCTGACTTTTATAACTATTTAAAGCAGATTTCTTGTTCAAAATTTCGTTCAACTTGTGTGTAAACTATCATATTCCTCAACATTTCCAAAATCGACAGTTTGCAATACAATGTTCACTACTGAATGTAAAGTTGAAGCAAGATATTTCTGGTCAGGCATCAAGATTTATTCTTTAGCTGTATAATGTTCAAAAAGTTACATAAAACTACAAGGTGCAAAATGGCAGTAAGAGGGTCACAAAAATGCCACTAAAATAAGCTATTAAAAGTGGTCCATGGATTATCTCCCCTGTCTAGCACAAAACCGTAAAATTTGAGTGAATTCCTAATAACATTTTATAGTATAGATAAGTTATTCCAGCCACCAAAACACAACTTCCAATCTATTTTGTAAGTTACTTTCGTTGCTGTGGCAAAATTAAGGGTCATTGAGTACATAAAATGCGTCATTTAGGTTTTTATTAGGATACCTATTCATGTACAAACTGAATTCGTTTTGAATTTTGACGTATAGACTGATTTTTGACAATCTTCAGGTTTTTATACATACTGTCTCTTAATTTTTTCAAAGTTTTAACGTTTTAAAAAAGTGACGAGGACTCCGCGGAAACTTCATTACAGATGGCGCCAGTTGAGTGAGTGCCTATAATACATGAGCTAGCTGTGACTCACTACGGCAGAAATTTTACGTGGTGGTTTTGCACCACCACAAATAAAATTCAACCGAAAATTTCACATTAATTGCAAATGTTTGAAGTTGTGTTGAGTGAGCATTATTTGGCTTTAAGTTTCGACTGAAGTAAATCATGTTTTCACATACATTTCATGCATGAAGTTTTTAACTAAAATGAATCGGAAAGGGTGTCTTGAAGATTCTTTGGTTTGCTTTAAGCTTAAAAATACAGGAATTTCCCATTAAAGAAGTCGTTATGTGGCGGGGCTTGAAACATGTCATCGATCATTAAAATAAGTAAATTAAAGAGAAACTCGATGATGTTGTTTTCGCAACAAGTGGTGACGTCATTTGTACAATCTTTATAAATTTTTATCGTCTGTAATGTTATCTGCCTTCGTGCGGACATCTAGGCCGACACTAGGTGGCTCTGATCGTGCAAAATGTACAATTAGATGCACGTAGTCATGGAGGAAGTGAAAATATTTGTACAAAAAATACTCGGATTATGACGTATTATCTGCGAAAGCAAAAACTGCTTCATGTCCACTGGGGAAAACGAATGGGGCCTCCTGTCTCTCAGGTGGGCATTCATGAAGATACACTGTAGGCCTACAGGTAAGAGCGATATTCGTTATTTGCAAAGAGGGCTATAAATCATCAAGGTTATTTCTAAAAATAGTTTCTTAACCCACAAAGCCTTTCGTAATAGGTCGTACTACAACCACATGTGTCAGCAAAGAGGGTCATAACTTTGATTTCATTGGCTCACAGATCATTACGGTGGTTTGTAGAAGAGGTCGATAAATATGAATATGCACATGGTCAATTAGTTTACGCCAGTTTCAACGTTCTTTTGGAAAACGAAGCGTGGTATCAGCAATATCTCGCTCTTTGTACTCGAAATAGAACTCGATCTATTTTTGTATTTTATATCCAACCTTTTCTGTGAACTCATGGTAAGTGTCTGTCACTCTATGGTGGAGTACATAATGGCTTACGTAGATAACTTTATAATCCTTGCACCTGATAGACTCAGCATTACAGCTATAAGCTCAAGTTTTAACTCTAAATTTTAAGTTTTTACTCGAAATCTCGAGTTTGAAACACGAATACAGTGATGGCCAAGTGCAAACTCGGACTTGAAAGTCATATGCATAAAGCATAATGTTCTCAAGCAGTGAGTGATAGCCACTTGTCTTGAGTTCGCACAAAAGTAGAATAAAAAATGGCAAAAAAATGTTTACGAGTAAAACGATGAGACCCCGGCAACTAGTGATATCATCTGTGATACTACTACTGCTCGTAAGGCAGGGTAAGAGTTTTACAGTGCAAAGTTAAAGAGGCATGGAACGCGAAAGCTCGTCAAAAATATTTTTAAACAATTCCTGACGAAAGTACCATCTGCAACGTCTAGTACATAGTAATTCAATTTTTTCTGTGAGAAAAATTCTAGAAAAAACACCAAATTCGCGATTTTTGAAATACGCACAAAGGAAAAACTCTGTGGTTACCACAGCGTTTCTAATCTCCCTCCCACTTATGATAAATGTGCGCATGAGCTCACAGCCAGTTGCTTGAAGTCGATTGAGGTCAAAGGTCATATTTTCCATATAAGGGAAATGTGCTACATCTTCGTCCTGCCATACCATATAGGGAGACGGGCTGTGCCCTGTGGGAGAAAAATTGACGAAGTGACGAGCAGATCGTTTTTTGAAATTTGAAACAAAAACGAAACGTTTTGACATCAACAGAAATTAAACATCTTTACGAACAAACCGTAAAAATACCCGGTGAGCAGGTTGAATTCTGTTTCAGTGCCAGAGAACCACTGTCAATATTGCAATTTAGTATGTTTATCGCGTTCCAGGCCCTTTTTGTCAGGGGGAGTTTCTACTAAGTCAGGAACAGCATCATAAAAATCTGACTTGGCATTTGGCCACATTCAACAAAAAAACTTAAATGTCCTAAGGCAAAGGAGTCTAGGTATTGAGACTTTGACAAATTGCATGCTTTCGAAAACATTAAATTGGGTAATCTTAATTGACATTGTTTGAGTTAAAGTATCTCAAAAACGAAGTCATTGTGGTTTGGTCTTATTTCATAGAAAACGCGTTGGGAATCACGACAAAACATATAAGAAAATTAACGATGTAACGCTTCGTGTAGAAGCCAAAACGTTAGGATCTGAGGTACTCAGAGTTCCAGGAGAAATCGTTTACTTACGCTGACGCAAAAAAAAATCAGTAAATCAGGAAACATAATTCGAAATAAATTGAAAACTGGCTTCGCACAACGAATCTGTCCGTTTCAGAAGGATTTCATTCATTTCCTTAGTTGAAGGAGTCTCTTCAGTAACCCATGTAAATTTCATACCTTTGGAAGAAGTGCCTTTGTTTTGGCAACTGTAAGGGAGAAACTAATTCGGTGACACCAACATCTTTATAGACTTTTAGTAGAACAAACTGAAATATAAAATATGAAAATTTAAGAAATTTTGAACAATAATTTAAAAGTGTTTGGAACCTCCTTAATCACCCATTTTCGTACACATAATTATATGTACCTACGTTTTTTCTTTCAGTTTTGGTTGTTTCATTTGTCCTAGCGATTGTTTCAAGAACTAGCCAGGGTAAGAACTCCTCCGTTCACCAACTACGCAAGATGACCCGTACTTGTGCTAGACACGTGACCCCTCCTCTTCCGTACATGCCACGATATGGTGTGAATTAAAACACGTGAATCACATTTAAAAGTGATTTCTAGCCAGGTTAGAGTATAATCTCGAAATCGAATGGAGATTATTTTTTTACTTTTTCCGCTCTACTTGTCTGTGCACTCGAAATAATTCTGTGTACTTTTTCTCTACTCGGTTATGTTAGGGTTTATGATGATGAGGGTCAATGCACTTGACGATCCTTATTTTTGAGCAACAAACTCGAGTAAAAATATGAGATTTTTAGTTAAAACTCAAAATTTATAATGTTAATGCTGGGGTCATCTTGTGAACGAAATTGCCTAAGGTAACCCAATGACCATACTGCATTACACTTTCGTCACCTGTTGCGTATTCACAAAAGTGAGCAAGGGATTAGTTTACTATGCAGTTTTAAGAATTTTTTAACTGCAATATATTATTACGAAATTAAAGCCTTGAAGACTTGCGATACGGTGTCTCAACGATGCTTTGCAGCAGGTTTCCGAATCGAAAGTAGACGATCTTTGAATTCGACATTGTTTGCGGCCATTGCTGAGATCGCAAACACTTTACAGCCATTAAGACCAAAAATCCAATATCTAGAAAAGGCCAACTCGTCAGCAGACTAAGTTCCGGCTTTGGCTACAATCGAATACTTAACTTTGGTCTTGAGAAATTCCATGAAACGGGGCTAATAAAGATTGGTCTTAAATAAGTATGATTTAGATCTTTGTAGAAACTGAAAAGCTCCAAAGAACAGGCCCCTGGAGCTACTTCCTTGAAAATACTTTATGAAGTGATTGTGAAGTTTCCTGTTAGAGAGATTACTTAAGTGCACCAAGCCCCAAAGCCCAACACGCTTAAAAATAAGCCGAGATATGACAGTTTTCCAGGCGAGTCTCGAATAAAGCTTGACGGCCAAGGTATTTGTTCGTGATTAAGTTTACTAATAACGTGTTCGTGTTTCATCCATTCACTGTTTTTTCAATGGGATTTCCTTCCAGCCTACGATTGCTTGGCACAAACATCATTGCATAGCTACGCCTCTCCGTCAGGAAGGGTAACCGTGGGAACCAATGTTGAGTACACCTGCAAAAAGGGCTATATTTTTCCGGATGGTTCCAGCAAACTTCATGCCACGTGCATTCGGATAGGCTGGTGGGATTACATCGTCCCCAGTTGCATCCGTGAGTACATGAACCAGTTAAATTTTAGAGCGCTGTTGTACGTTTAGCTACATATTTATCACCGTTTGATATACCAAGAATTGTGCGATGACATTTGACTTACCTCAAAATCCAACTGCTGCTTGGTGGTTTGGTAATTGGCCCAGTTATGTTGCATACCCAGCAGAATTAATGAGGAACATATTGCAACATCTAAACAAACGTTTTAGGTTTTATAAGTCACATTTCTTGTTCATCTTTCACAATTGAAAAACGTGTGCTTCTCGAACTATTCAAATACGCCATTTACAAACTTTCAAAACTATAATTTAAAAAACACTATTGTCGCCTCCACCGTATTTATGATGGGTCTCGCTATCTAGAGAACGATAACAACAGCAGCCTGGAGCGATTTAATTAACCACATCAACATGGTGTCTTTAATCTAAGCCGGCAAATTTTGAGATGCGCAAACGGGTCGAGTTGCCCAGTCTCGACCGGTTAGGGAGTCAACGTAGGATTCTTTTCATGGATTCACATATTTGGGTGTTTTACCAGCGTATTTTTCACAAGGTTTCTACTTCCAGCGATAACGCTAAGACGAGGGCTGTGTTTCATGAAAGTGAAATTTAAGACTTAGACAGAAACTTGGCACATTTCTAAAAAGTAGTTAAATCTCACTTGTGCAAAAGTCCGAAGGCTTTGGACATGAACTCGTAACAGGTAGTTACAGAGATAATTTATGTAAATCATTTCTAGACTGCGATGCGTTTGACCAAATTTCTTATTTTAGTTATGTCATTTTCCATGAAACGGACCCGAGGCTGTTCAGGCATTTGCGTGTTACTGAGAACATTGGTACGAGAAACATGCTAAAGAATTATAAAGTAGCCTCAGCTGAAAGATTTCGTCAAAACAAGATTTGCATAGAAAACAAGTGCGTAGTAACCGTGGCTGTAAAAGGGCCATTGGCGATGATTTCCGTCCAAGCATTCTCTCCTAGAGTATGCCGCACAATTCCATGGAAAGTTAAAATGTCGCACAAAACTTATAAAGTTACATAAGACGGACGTGACGCAGAAGTGAATTTCTTATGTCGTGTAATTTTATTCAGAACTAAATGTCTAAACAGCTTCCCACCTAAATATAGAAAATTGTATGATTGGACTTTGAACGTAAGAACACTTGATGGTGTTTTCCGTGGATAAATTATTCCGTTATTCCATAACAGCCCTTTTGCCTTGCTACGACCACAGAAAGAATATCGAAATGCCAAAACTCCGATTTTGACATTGTCTCTCAAAATCAGGATGCTACGATTACAATATTAAGCTAAACAATAACGTGCTTAATAATGCCAAGACTTCCACAGCCGGGTAAAACAGCGCAGAGGACAAATACGCGAACTTTTTCACTGAATCCAATTTTAAAGAACTACTGAATATCATTCGCAGTAATCTTTTCCCATTTTTTCTACATAACTGCAATGAAAACTGGCCCACCCATCTTCCTGAGAGCGCTAAAAAGATTCGCGCCGTAGCTTTATACGTTAAATACACTTATGAGATATGCCAGCCTAGCAGGCGATTGTAGCTTTCAGCGTCCTCGAGTCAGTTTTCGTTGCTACTCTTTGCAGCATTGACGTGTAGCGTCCAGAAGGTGGCCAATGCTCATACAAGCGAGAAAAAAGAGAAAGTGCCCAGAGGCACAGTAGTGACGTATTGGTGCGTGATTGGTTACACGTTTCCTGACGGTTCAATGGAAAAGTCCACCAAGTGTATGCTAAACAAAGAGTGGAATTCTACATTGCCGAGTTGTATAGGTAATGTAAACGCCGGCACAGATATTCTCTCATGGGCGGGGCACCATAGGGGGGGGGCTTCAGCCCCCACTTTTTTCAGTGCTGCGCCGCCCATGTCTCTGTGAGTTTCTTTTTCACACCCTCAGAAACCCCAAACTTTATAGATACTTACGTTTCTGTAATTTCTTTACATACCACAAGGTGGCTTAGGACATATTTTGACGAATTTGAGCAGCAACGCGGGATCTTACGGGAGCTAATTCGTACTCAAACTGGAAAGATATGCTCATCAGGCAGACAATAGGTACGTAACCTGCCTATACGTAAGTGTTTAAAGACACCCCGGCAAAGCTAAAAGCACCCTTGGAACCCATGTTTGCTTT
Organism: Phoronis australis; assembly: GCA_002633005.1. Taxonomy (NCBI): domain Eukaryota; kingdom Metazoa; phylum Phoronida; family Phoronidae; genus Phoronis; species Phoronis australis. The sequence continues at coordinate 27,410 of NMRA01000127.1, read as the reverse complement.
AGTTTTGTTAACCAAACGTTCTCTACATGTATGTTAAATGTGGTGTCCAAATGAACCATATAATACCCGGTACTAACGAACACCGAAAGTCAGGGAGTGAAAAAAGTATATAACACGGAAATATTAGCATATTCCCCACAACTCTATTCTTTCCCACGCTTAGTTAAAAAAAAATACCTTTGGCGAAACGTAAAGTTGTGATTTGAGAAGTATGTCAAAAGGTATCCAATCAAATTTAGTCGCTTGATTTCAACACACGTTCTGACCTACATGTAATCAATAAGACAGGGAGGCTGTCATCAACCAAAGCGGAAATAGGCGACGGGGTCGAGTTTTGGAAATGGTCTATTTAGCAACACCCTTCTTTAATTCAACAACAACTGCAATGCCTATTCTAAAAACAACAACGACAATATCGCCACCTTGGGCTAGTAACAGAACCTCGACGACTGTCCGAGGAACTACGCTGAAGCATTTCTAGAAGTGCTGTTGGTCAGGGTATTTCCGATTCAGCGGTAGTCTGTCTTGGTTTCAGATACCTCGTGCAAAATGCCGACGCTGAAGAATGTTCAACCACTTCCAGTCAAGCGAATCGGGAAAGGTTTCATGATCACACTACATACCAAGTTCCCGTATTTTTTCTCGGTGGCTTCCACTGAACTGTCACGCACCTGTATAGGTGGAAACGAATGGGATGGTCCACTTGCGGACGGCATTGGTGAGTTTTGATAAGTTTGTCAGAAGTGAGCACCTCCACCAAGCATAGGTCCAGATTCTCGATTATACTAGATGTGCCAATCGTATTTTGCGACATCTTCCTCGACTTCGTTTTGAAGGGAAAAATGTTCAAACAATTGTAATAATAAGTGAGGGGGAGTCCACATTTTTGAATGCCATTAACCATTTCTTGTTGTTTATTTCATTTTGTCTTATTTTAAAATAACCGTTTCCTGCTATATAATGTAAAGCGAAAAGGATCCGTCGCTTAAAAATATAGATAACGTAAACAGTAGCACTTGTGCAAAACTCATTTCTAAACCTTCCCACCTCTTGTGGTTGAGGTAAAAAATGATAAAAAATTTTAGTTCAAATTTTCTGGAAAAAATCACTTGTAATTTTTTCCGACGATGCGGAATCGCCTGATGACGCATTCTTCGCCTGTTGACACATTTTTCGCCATTCCCTATTAGAAGGCGCCACTTAGAGCTTTCCCAGAAGTTTTGAATGATAGTTTTTTTTCTGGATCAAGTACTGGATGTATGACAATGTCCATCTATTATCTCAAAACTATTGGCCACTGTTTTGTTATGTCGCCTCCCGTTAGTTTCTGCTTTGACACTAGATGTTGTTGCAGGTAATTATTAAATGTTTTGCAGAAAGGCCGCACAAGGTACTTATTAAGCAGCATGGCAAATTCATGCAAAACCGGCAAAAGGTGAAGTTCACGTGTACAGCGTCCGTGGATCAAAATCGTGGTACTTCTTTCACTATGCAATAGCTTTGGGTTTGGGCATTTGATTCGTTGAATTTCTAGAACGTATTCGCTGAAATGAATTGTTGCTAAATACTGTAGTGGACCTATAGCAAAAACTCATGATCGTGGTTACTGTAAAAAGTGTCTCACATGCGCGCACTCAGCCTAAAAAATGGGGGACTCGAATTTTTGAGAATGTGGACTTTTTACGGAGTACGTTCGTAGCTATGAATTGTGCATTCGCCGAATTTTGGTAGCTCCTGCCTTTTTAGTTGACCTTTGTCTCGTTTTCTATCTTTATTTCGGAGTTTTCGTTTGTATGAGGCGGACATTTTTGCCCACTTCGCCAAATGGGGAGGCTCGTTCGAGCTCCCCCCCCCTAGGTGCGCGCATGTCTCATCGTGATAGTATGATCATTTGACCAACCTAACTCTTGATGAGAAAGGTAAATGTAACATGCACATCTTTCTCCGCAGTTGAACTTTAGAATGATTGCAATGTGAACGTGCATGTATCAGCCCTTGTGTTACCCAGTTCCGCAGTGATAACATTGCCCTCAATAACTTATTTCCAGTGTCAATCATAAAAAGGACGCTAAACTCCATTTTTACGTAATTAAAATACATTAGAGAGGTTTCGTAAAGCGACGTGAACATGAATTATGACGCATATATAACTGCGCCTGCTGACATACGTTACGATAAGAAAAATGGGTTTCGCAACAATTGATTTTTTACTTGAACGTGAAAGTAAACTTGAACTGAATAACTGAGCTCAGGGTGTCCAGTTATCGTAGTATAGTATCCGCTAGATTACAAACTACTTACAAATCACTCTGCAAATGCAACTTCTTTTATTTTCATTCCGATAATATCTGTCACAAATCAATCAATTCAATTTAGTCAAATTTTTAGTTAATTTGGCGATGTGATTTAACATGCTGTGTTCTACAGCTAGTCTCCACTCCATTTCTGTCTTCTCCGTTCCAGGCCTCTCTGCCTTTTCTTTCTTCTCCATTTCAAACTTTTCCAGTTCCAGTGCTATCTCTTGCTCTCGTATTCTCAGCTCTGCGTCATGTTTTTCTTTGAGAAAATTGATGGACAATCGGTACACGTAGGTTTTACAGAATCTTGAATGAAACATGTTTGGTTTCATTGTATTGTATTTTACTGTATTCCATTTTGCTACAGGTATGCAAGATGGGAATATGTGTTAAATATGAACAAAGTCGTTTCTAAAAACTCTAGTGAAAAATGCTCAACTCTTATGATGTGTAATTTATTTGCAGTTAAAAATAAACAGATGCATGTAAATTAAGCATGAGAAAAACTAACAATGAACACAAAATCATATCTGTTAAAAATCCATTCTAGTTTGATGATATCAAGCGAGACCTGGCAGAATAAAGATTTTGGAAAAAGTTCTCCTTCAGCTGGACTTCAAGAACATTTATAGACAAAAAAGCGCGTTCATTTTATACTATAGCAAAGAGGAAAGAATGAGAACCCCATCAAAATAAAACTCCTTTCGATGTCTTGCCAAATGAGAATTAAGAAGGCCCACAAGTTTCGCGTTTAAAGCGACGTGAATCTCCTTGTATTTGCGTACAATACGTAGAATATTAATAGGTAAATAAAACAAAAAGAATGGATCAACTGAAATTTTCGGATGTAATAAAGTCCTTTGTCAACAGAAACGGAAATAAAGTAAAATCAAACACTATATGGTAATTGACATTTAAGATATGGTGTAATGAATATGATACATTTTTGCGTAAAAAATTCAATGCCATATTTTAAGAAGATTTTATGTTCAATCCATGAGGTTCTATAGTATTAAGCTTGTCTATCCAATATTGTTCTCTTTTGAGCCTATGAGGAGTACTGGGGTGTTGGAGTTTTTCTATTATTTGTACAGAAAGATCTTGAATATTATGGCTTTTGGAATTGAAATGATTACCTATAGTATCAGAAATGTTTTTATGTATTATGTTAAATCTATGATTACGAAACCGAGTTTGTAGATTATGTTCAGTTTGTCCTACGTATTGGATAGAACATAAGGTAAATAATATTGTTGGTGGTGCAATCAGAATAATGTTTTATTTCAAAGTTTTCATTGGTTTGGAAAGACTGGAAAAAAGTACTATCGTTGATAAAGTTACACATTTTACACCTAGTTTTGTTACATTGTGTGTTGCCAATAGGTTGGTCAGTTTGGTGTATATTGTCGATATTAGCTTTAATTAAATAATTTTTTAGAATTTTACATTTTCTCCAAGAAATTATAGGTGGATGAGGAAATAGGTTTTTCATTTGAGGGGAAATATGCAGCGTGGAAGGATGTTTTCTGAAGACGTGGCTAATTCCGTTTAAACTTTATACTATAGAACCTCATGGATTGAACATAAAAACTTCTTAAAATATGTCATTGAATTTTTTACGCAAAAATGTATCATACTCATTACACCATATCTTAAATGTCAATTACCATATAGTGTTTGATTTTACTTTATTTCTGTTTCTGTTGACAAAGGACGTCTAACTTTTACATCCGAAAATTTCAGTTGATCCATTCTTGTTGTTTTATTTACCTATTTATATTCTACATTTCGTGAAACAATAGTATCCTAGGGAGGATCTGGACCGCCTTTTTTAGTTTCAGATTTATTTTCTACGTACAATACGCAAATTCTAACGGGATTACGTCACATCCAACAATGGCGTGTATGACGTGGAAATTATATGTTCGTGATAATTCATGTTCACGTCGCTTTGCGAAACCTCTCTAGTAGCTACGACTAGGTACTTAGGCAATTCTGACTTCATGTCTGAAATATGTAACAATCGCCTTGGAATTAAAAGACATCATATCAATAAAGAATGTACAAGTTTGACCGTTTATATTTCCATTAGATATCGTAAATGACTGAAACAGAAATTTGAATCACTTGTGCTAATAAAATGGGCTCTCATGAATTATAGTTTCAGACATGGTTATTGACGGCTCACTTTGAATCACAAAACCATTTTGCCAGTAATAAAACCGTTTTTGTGTCATGTGTACGCTCTCCAATTATTTAGCATTTATTTGCTCACACCCAAACAGTGTAAACAAACAGCATAAACTGCGCTGGGCTTATTACACACAGGGTGAAATTATCTTTTTTCCTGGTGCTCACAGAAACACTGGGCCACTGTAACATTTTCAATGACCTGCGAATAAAAGAAATATAGAACCCATCAATTGCTCTATTTTACAAATTCGGAAAATAAATTTCTCAATTCTGTCAACTTTGTATTTTTGGTATAATGAAGCGGTGCATTTGTATTCGGTATTTTCAGGTTATATATGTGGCGCTTACTTGAGGTTGATAAAATTCGACCTTGTGGTCCCGTGATTTTGCCGCGAACTACATGTACGTCCTTTAAAAGTCCATAATTCAGAATTTAACGATAATCCAGCTTTTTGATTGACCCTAATAAAAAAGCATGACCAAAACGATTGCACACGTTTACAAGACAACAGTTCTGTATGAAGAAAGTGACTTAAGATTTAGGAAAGAATTTTGGTTTTACGCTCATGCAGGCTTAAAAAGACTTAGCCAAGAAAAATTACGAGCGCAAAAGAGCCTAGAAATGATTCAATTGACAGAAACTGTCTTAGCAACTAGCAGTTATGGATATATCTTCAGACTTTGCTCATGTGAGGTTTAATTATTCCGACATTGTTGTGTGGAAGCGTAAGGTCATGTCTTAGGTCACGTTTTAGGTCACTTTCAAGAAACAGACCCCACGGGGTGGTCCGTAAACGCTTTGTATTAGCTTCGCTTACAGAAAGGAAACAGTGAATTCAATGCCATAATTCAACATTACAATCTCACAGACCAGTCACGACAACGGCCACAATGTTCCTACGACAGGGCTAATAAGCTACCGAGCATACTTGCGAAACACTTGTCTTTCACTCGCGTGGTTTTGCGAGGTCTTAATGTTCTGGTACAAATGAACGTTTTCCGCGTGCCGTATTGTCGTACTACAAGGCTAGTCAAAATCACGTTTGTTGTCATTAGAGCGTTCAATAAACATAGGTTCTTGCGAACAAAAGCAAAATCTTACAAGACCTCGGAAAATCACGCGAGTAAAAAACGAGAGTATGCTTGGGAACTAACGAACCTAGTGCCCTAGCAAAATAGCGGCCACTGAAGTGATCGGTTGGCGAGGTTTAAGTGTTGAATTGTGGGATTGAATTCAGTGTTTGCCTTATGAACGCACATTTTTCACCGAATGTGCAAGCTAATGTCGTGTATTATATGGAACCGGCATTGTTTTCCTGGTCAGTCATAGTATGCATATTAGTACATCGTGTAAGGTAATACTCTGTGGACGTAAAAGAGTTAACCAATTAGGTCAACTTCCAAAAACCGAGGCCAAAAGACGAAAACTTCTTTTCACCCATATACTTTCCATAGTGGTTGGAACGTCGATACTTTTTGAGCATATTCGACATAACAAGGGGACGCGATTAACGGGCACGACGACAATGAAAAACGGCTTTGTTGAGATGGCTGTCATTTATACGATGCTCTCCCGTTATGAAGGTGACCGTTTCAGGTATGTAATAATAATTGTTCTCCTTGCAAGGTAGGTAATCTGCCAGCACCCTCAATTACCACAAAAGCGTTTTCGCGAACAGCGTTCTTTTTCCACCCAGTAAACGTCTGCTCTCATGAGTTGCATTATTTACTCACGTGACATATTGTTACTGATACTCTTAGTCATGATAATACAGAGAGTTGTTATGAGTGCAACTCGTGCCTTCTGTCACTCGTGAAACTAAGTGTGGTTCACGAGAAAGGAAAAGAGTTCGCAAGAACAGAACTGCCGACAAGAATGGAATTGCAAAGATGAAAAATTTTGTGAACATGAACATTCTTGTAAGACATCCCCGCGTCGTGTCCGCAGAGTTGGCTCACTAAGTAAAATATAAATAGTGCTATCCATTCATCCTTTTTGCGTACGCGTCCGTGTCTGTGAATCGCTCTCCGGAGAGCAATTTTTGAAGATCACGGACTAATACGATGAATGTTTTCACAGACTAATGTTTGCGTTTTTGGGAACCGTATACTGAATCAGATAAGCAGACGTCGGCTAGCTGACAAGGTCCTCATTAACCTGAATAATATAGACACTCACGGGGTCCGGGTCTGGCGTTTTTTTTGTGGGGGAATGAGAGGCTACGGAGACATTTCCCTATCGAAGCTGCAATTTTCCCCGGGCAACTCGGCTTCCATTTTCCACCAAATTGGCGGCGACGGGCATTATGGAATACATCTTGTCGATAGATGGCGATTGGGTAGTTGATGGAAAATGAGTGTTCTTGCACGAACTTAAAGCAGTACGATACCGGTACAAAGTCCAACGTGAAAAATCGGGGTGTGTAAACGTGGATTAAGAATCATATCTATGGAACTTGCGAGAAACCGAATCGGAATCTCGTCGTCAACCCAAGGCTCATGATTTCTTATTTCCAACACAAGACCACCAATGGAAACCAACAAATTTTTAACGCTGCTTGAGGGCAGTTTTTTCTTATGGCTTGGAATAGGTTGTCAGTGCACCTAATCGTGTGATCGAAGTAAAATGCATGTTCAACACATCTATACTGAAAAGCAACCGGATTTCAGGTGGTTAAATCGACATATGGATGAAGCTCAATTTAAGTGAATCGATTGGTGTTAATTCTACGAAATCACTCAAATACGTGGAATATGCACCGCTACATGTATATGAAACAATTTACACTAGGAGACGAATTAGTTTTGTTCTCCCATTGTATTTGTCCGTGGCTTTATATCATCACGCAGGAACAGTTTCAATGAAACATCACGTGGTGCATCGAACAGAATCTGGCACGGGACTGATGTCAGATTTGTTTGGTGCTTATGAGGGCATAACAACTGTATCTATGGTAGGCGTGGCCAAACTGCGTTCAGCGAAACTATGCGTTAGGTCCTGTTTAAGCTCGAATAAATCCAGTAAGGGGAAGTGAATCTTCCCGCTGAAGCCATCATGTAACTCCATTCCGTCCATGGTGTTGACATTCGTATTATTGGGAACGCTAACTTGCTATAGTTAAAACATAAATGGAGCAAAATGTACTGCACGGGGTTTCACAGTTTGGTTATCCTAATTTTAGGTGCACCGTCATTACCAAAACAGATGTAGGATCCATCAGTAGGAGCTATCTTACCAGGGTCATTGAACAGGAAGGTAACTAAATACTCGACTGCAAATCTGACAACGAAACAAACACGGCAATCACAAAATAATGTCATGTGCGTTGTATTTTATTGATTCATACTCTTAGAACAGACAAGAATACACTGTACATAAGACACAACGTTCCTGACTCTGGAGTTGGGGATCACGAAAGGCGGGATCAGCAGCGTACCTACATAAATGCCAACATACTGGCCCATAATTCCACTAATACGTAGACCGTGGATTGACTGGGACGCCGAGACCTTCCGACACCGGTTTTACATGAACCATTGTTCACCGAATCAGTGGCGAGAGTCCGGCCCCGTCCATCCGTTCATCTAAATCTCAAAGATTTGCAAAACTGATCGAGGCTAACGCAAAGAAATACGAAGCACTGACACCCTCCAAAAAACTTAAAACATCGGTTTTATGTTTTGAGAATTTCACCTCTTGAAAATTCCACAAAGTCGTTTTGTTGTTGCTTACGGTCTACACAAGTTGCAAAGGATGTGCTTTCGTGATCAACTCCGGTACCGGTATTTAAACCCAAGTGCAGTGTCCCATGTGCTTCTTCCGTTAGAGCAGAAATTCGGGTTTGAAAGTTATTGCTTCCAACTTACGAGAATCTGCTTCGTAATTCGTCAACAAGTTCGATTTAGTGGTTTCAATACAATGACCTATCATTTCAGTGGGTACGCATACAGGCGATTTGTTTGTGATGAGATCCGCCAATCGTAGAAACGCAAGTCGAACATCGCGCGCGCCTTCCCACGTGACGACATCAATAGCACTCGTTGTCGCGTGGCTACATCTGAAGGCGCGTCAACACACACGGACATGACGACGAAGGAAAAACCAACAACGACATCAAAGCAACATCGTCACAAGTCAAAGAAGACATTGTCCTAAATTGTACGTGTCTGCAACCTATTACAACGTGAAACTGTGCTAACTAACACGAAAACAAAAATCATGTCAAAACTTTAGCAACTTGCTTCCTTTGTCAACACAATGCATCTCAACAGACAGCGTGTAAAAACGTCTGCAGCAGTTTCAAGAGGTCGTCATTTGGTCAAAACTTTCGACCTGTGCAGGGATTTTTTGGAAAAATGTCTCGAATTATTGCTGGCTGCAATGTATAGTTGTTACCAAGCAAAACGTGACTCACAAAAAATCAGGCAGGCACACATACAATTTTTCAATATACATTGTGCGTCGTTCTGCGCTAGTGTAACGATTGCTGGCGCCCTCTTCTGAGCCTTTTGTAGTGACATTTTTCCTAACCTTGTGACAATTTCCTTAAAGATATTGTTGCATTACATTATCCAATTTAAAACACATGGTGAGTTTAGTCAGTCGAAAAATATCACCTAACTATGAACATTTCGTAGCTTTCGGCCCAGTTTGTTTTGCCTTATTTCACTACTCTTTTGTTTTTTAAAGGTGGACGGAGTATCCACAGAAAATTGAGTGAGCACCTTCAATGCAGGAGTCAGCTGTCATTCACTTCGGTGGTGTTACACTAACAGCAAAAATGAAAAATAAACTAAAAATTCGTATTAAATTTGGTAAATTTTGAAAATATTTGAAGCTGTGTTGAATGGCCATAATTATTCGGGGCTTAAGTTTCGACTTAACTAACTTGTGTTAAAATCTATTTCATGAAGGTTTCAACTAAAATAAAGATGAAAGAATATCAATAAAATCAGTAATGAACTCCCGAGTTTATTTAGGGTATTCGGAAATATTCAGAAATATTCAGAAAATATGTCCACAAAAATTAGTTGCAAGCTTGTCAACAAATAGCACACTACACTGTTCACATTAGACTGGCAGAGCTAGCAAGTGTCAGGGAAATCACTTTCGTAAATGTGGCGCAACACTTTACTCTCCACGAGGTTTAATACTTGCGGAAGATCTTGTATCAAAAAGACTTTGTCAACCATCCCATGAGCCCAACATCTAATCTCCGAGCTCAGACTTGACTGGAACACAGACTCGAAACTAACTAATCACGCGACATGATTCGATTACGTGTTGTGTGGTCGAATGTACTACAGTCCCGACTCCAAGGTCTTGCGCCTCTTCACGAAGGTCGGCGGGTTAGCGTAGTCGAGAAAACTCACCTTGACAGATACAATTTCGTCGTTTTCATTGGAGATAAACAGTACAAAGGACTGGCTTAGGAAGCGAGTATTAACTTCTCGCATGAAATGCATTACACCGATCGACTCGACAACAAACTTGTCCTTTTCTTTCTGTGGGTAGACTATGTACTTTCCCAGGGATCCATAATGCATTTCCAAGCACCCATCATCGCTTTTCACAAAAGTGACATTCCCCAGCTCAGGATTGCCAAACTTCCCGAGATATTTCTCTAAAGGCCTTGAAAACGGCAGATTCTTGGCCACTTCCGTCTCTGTCATCACGCCATGAAAATCTTGCTTTTCGCCCCATGGTACAGGGTAGGTCACCACGGTGGAAGTGTCCAGCCAGGGACTTTCGCCGATGAGGAGGTCTGTTATGTAACTCTGTAGCAGCAGGTGGCTTATGACAGCTGGTCGTCCCTTTGGGCCGTTACTGTTGGTCCAGATGGCGGCATTGACGAGAGGAATGTAGGAAATCAGACCATCATAGCCGTACAAGTTTCCAAAGTGTGAAATTATCTTGTGGCCTGAAAACACCAATGGTTACGCTGTTATCAAACACTTGACATTATACTCGTATTTGTGCTTTTTAATTTTTTCACGGAAATCGCTAAAACTAGATATCGAAATTATTTTGTCAGTTAGTTCAAAACCAGTCGCTAAATTGACTATTGCTCCGCCCACTCGATCACGTGGACAATTCCAGCACGTAGTCCAAGGTATAAGCGCAATGCCAGGCAATATTTAAATTGCCGCCTGCATGGAATGTGAGTGTTGGCGATGTCACCAGACAAACGAGATCTCACGCCACCGGACTTTCCACCGAGTAGCCAACTACGGAAAGAGACGAGACGTCTCCGAGGATTTAGGAATTAGATGATATAGTCCAACAGACCAGGTTCAAATAGTAATACTGTACGATATCCTGGATGGCTCAACACATACTATATTTCATTAAATTGACTAATGTATGTATACTATGTTTTACTGAATCTAAATTAGCGTTCCAGAGCAGAAAATTTACAACCTTTAGTTACTTTGGAGGAAAACAATTCTACAAATTGTCGTCTGTAATGGTAGCACGTCATTAGACCACTATATTGTGGACACGTGACGCGGCAACATGGGTCATTGTTTCGAGCGGGATTGGTACACTTCATGGTACACACTCCCTTCACAGTTAGTTGTATAACAGATACATGAACCTGTAATGTCCCACTCAGAGGAAATTTGGTTCACAGATGTCGAGGTGTAAATGTGACGTTCTAAATGATCCCTGTTTTATGGAAGGAAGTAGATGTACTAACTGTTCTGTTCCTGTTACTGACCTCTGTACCAGCCGACTGTCCATCCACGTGCATAACAATCCATAGACCTTATGAAGGGGGCGACTGGCAATGCAAGGGCACCGTTTAACCAAAGCTGCGGTATCACAGTGACTGGACAGAACAACTCCTCAAGCTTGTCAGTTGGCAGGAGACTGGTGCCGTCTGCCGTCTTTCCGCCAGAGACGAGGAAGTGCAAGTATTTTGTCATATCATTGACGGTGGAGGTGATGGAGCCGGCTGGACCAACTGCACCGACATTGCTAGAGGCAAAAGATGTTTAAATTTACGGACAAATTTAATTAGTGCTCAACTAAGGATTGGTTTATTCAATGATGCACAACTTTTATTAGTCACTAAAGAGACACAAATGATAAACCTCCATCCTGGACACAGCCGTAGATTGAACGAGGCACATCGACAAACAAAGTACACACCATTAACAAAATGACTCAAGATCGATGTACATGTACCAGAAATACACAGTGACACGACTCTCGCTGGTCCCCTGAGTGCCGCTAGGTGGTCACGTAGGCACGTAGGGAACCAGCGAGTGGCACGACTGGTCACTGATCATCATGATCAGTCGCGCGACTGGTCGCTACCGCTACCACTCTTGTTCGCACGACAAATTATAGCCTCCACCGCTATTTCACTCGACGGTGTTGTTGTCGATCTTACCCATGTATACATTCGATAGATACAATATTATAATACAAGTTATTAGGTCATCTACACAAGCACACTTACAGTTACCTATGGGGCCCGCCAAGGATTATGAGTTAATCAGCAAATAAAAGGCCCATAGGAGTCCTTCCTTTGGTAGAATATGTATTTTTTCCGTTTAAAGTGTTCTACACAATCTTCGTCAATGTAAATGAAATTTACTGAGAATGAATTCAGTGCATGTGATTCTGAAGATAACAAGAGAAATGTATGGAAAAATTCTAATTTTTATTTGAACATTGAAACAACTAAGACCAAAAGGGACATGGAAATCCACAAGAGCAGTACATATGGCGATATCTTCTGCTTCTTTTCCACAAAAGATACATACTTGGTAGTCCATGTCTCCCAATTTTACCACGCTTCTACTTTGAACGCACGGCTACCTCACATTCAAAGCAGAGACGGACGCCGCCCCATTGGACCAGGTGAAGAACAAATGAAAGCGCTTTTTGAGGAGCGACTGAAGAGAAAGTCATCAAGAACGCTCACCATCTCCACTGACAATCCTCATGTTTCGACACCAACAAGTTTGCCGAGGACGTCATTGAAGACCGCGAAACTTCCAAATAAACCGCAGCCGACACTGTTCGACAATTAAAACGCCGACGCTATCGCCGATGACGTCGACGACCCCGCAACAGAAGGTTACGCTGCTTCCAATCTCAATGCAGACTAACTCCGGCTCACAAGGTGCTTGACTCCAACGCCACTCGGATATCAATCTCACTATTGGCGATGCCGCCATCAAAAGTTGGGTTGATGTTGGCAACGCCAATATCAGCACATGACCCTCTGATGACGCTAATGGAAGCGACTGTTGATGAAAATTGAACGAATCGTGTTTGTTCCGATGCGGTCAGTATAATTCGAATATTACCCAATCATGAAGGCAATGCTAAAAGGTTATGTGGGCCGAGGTGGAGAGCAACATTTCTCGGCCGATCAGTGTCGGAACTAAGTCAGCTTGTTGTTTGCAAGGGTTTGGTCATTCGGAACATCTCGGATAATTTCGTAACCTCAACAGGTGTGCTGAGTTTCGTAGACTGAAGACTTGTGCTTGTACCAGTGTTCAAAAAAATCTTCACTAATCAGTGGAAAGAGTGAATTCTAGCTCATAGGCGGCGCAGCACTGAAAAAGTGGGGGGCTATAGCCCCCACAACCCCTTGTGGTGCGACGCCCATGTATATTCATAATTTATGAATTTTTATTTAATTTTCAGTACGAAAATTTTGCCAGACATATTGCATGAAGGGTAAAAACAGTGGGGGAAGTAAAAGTATCTTTATGACACGAGTATCAGTCGTTTACTACGTAAGTCAACACGACTGCGTGTGACGCCAGCCGACTAGAACGACCGTGAAAATGGAGTCCAAGTCAGCGCAAATCTAGACGACTAGTCGACAAGCGCTGCAACATCTTTTCGCAGTGCATCCATCCTTGGCTTCTACGTCGGTGCAATACCATGTTCACGATGACCCTCACGGCCCACCGATGTTTTTATCCAGTTGAATAATGTTGTATGCATTCCTCAGGTTAATGTATTAACACGGCGATAAAAACTAGATTTATGTCGCTCTGATGCACCTGGCCGAGTATTAACAAAGCGAATTTGCTATCTGAAAGCTAGTCATCAGAGGCTCAGAGCTGCAAAGCATCCAAGCATGAAATAGATACGTCAGTTGTGTCAGTGGGTGAAGTAATATCACTGATATAGCTTATTGTAGTATTCAAGGTCTAGCACCGCTGTATATTGAATTTTGAATGACAGAAAAGTAATCTCTTAAGATCTGCTTGCACCGTGTTGACATAAAAAACATGTACTGCCAGTCCAAGCAAACCAGTCTCACATCTGTTTGTGTTTGTCAATCAGAAGTGGAAAACTGCTAATATCTTCCTGTAAACAACGATGAGAGAAACTTTGGTGTAAAAATACAACCTTATTCGGTTTTAATGAGCACTTGCTCATCAAAAAGTTTCCCGCCAAAGGAGGTTTATATTCACAAAAATGTTGACCTCATCAATAAAAAGACCATGGAAATCTTTTTGAAGAAGTAACGGGAACACAAAAATGGTACTGTTGTTGGATTCAAGTGCCACTGTTTGCCGGTTTAGTAAAATTTTGCACATTTTCTCTCTCTCTCGATAGGGACATTTTTGAAGAAGATCGTGGCAACATTCCCCCGAATATGGAATTTAGGTCCACTCTGAATTGTAGGGAAAGATAAGTTAGGACTGCTAATACAAGACCAATGAGCGGCGACGGTTGTCACTTGAAGCACATAGAATTGGTATCACATGTCTTTATTGCACTAAACTGCGACCGTGAAAGTTTTATAAGGGGGCCTCGTACTCGTGTTGCAAAAACGAGCGTTTTGTGGACATTTTGCAGAAATCTGGGGAATATTTTCTTATTGAAATAATCGCACAGTCACCGAAGCTGTCTCAAGTTGGCTCGAAGCTTTCTCAAGTTTTTGAGTCAGGAGGTACGAGGAATTCGAAACCTGAATTGGAGATAAAGGTTCGCAATTTTGTTGCATAAAATGTCTCGCAAATGTCGTTAGACAGTCATGCGATATTTACACGACGTGGCTCATTATATTTTACCAACAGATCGCAAGGTTCAAATTCAGCACGATTCCACGCCATAAAGTCGCTCCAGCTTTGTGGCAAATTTGAACCAAAAATCATTACGACGTACAAAACTGAGACATTTTTCACATAATTTGTAATAGGATTCGAGACGGAACTGAGAAGTTGCTGTAAATAGACCAATACACATGTACATTTTAGAAATGATGAGGAAAAGTTTTTCTCCTAGATGTGAATTGACAATGTGAGAGATTTGTGCCATTGATTGTCAGGGCCTGCCTGAAGACTCTAGCGAAAACCTGAGACAGTATTTTATATTGGTGCAAAAGAAACCATAGTAATTGTGATAATTGGATTTTTAAGCATATGTGTTTGGTCTCAAATGTGTCTGTAAAAACATTGACTCTATTTCTTTAATGAAAAGAGATATCAAAAAAGTTTTTGTTTATTATTTAGTATTACTATTATTGTTGTTGTTGTTATTATTATTATTTATTATTATTATTGTTCTTGTTGTTTTATTGACGGTACTTCGCGAGCAAGTTTTCTGTTATACAGAATTTGTTAAATGCACGACACTTTTCATTGTTCACAGTCTTTATTCCGTTGCGTTCATACTTTCGGAACAAAACCACTCTCAACTGAACATAGATATAGTAACTGACCTAGCGACATAATTAAAAGACACACGCTATTTCGAGACATACTTGTTTCATTCTCAAGTGAAGATAAAATGACGCAGTAATGCCATCACATAGTATAAGCTGACGACACACACAGTGAGACACGGCGGGTGTGAAATATTGCAAAGAATGACCAATGAATTGGGGTAACAGGAAAGTCACGCAAACAAGTGAAACGTGCGGCGCGACCCTGTTTGCTGCTCATTGTTGTTCTTATTGTTATTGTTTTTGTTACTGTTATTGGTATTTAATACATGACCACCCCAAAGCCAACCAAGTCAAAAACTCAAATGTTTTTCCAAACGGCAGGACTACGGTCTTATTCTAGGAAGGTTTTTATGCTAGGAAAAGTATCTTCCACCTGATTGTCACCAGTTTAGCTTCTCCAAATTATATTCACGAACGTTAATGAAGCGGCGCTGAGCAATCTTTCCGTAAGGCATGCTAAAGCGTTTGTTCGCAATAGAATTGTGTAGGTCCCTATAGGTCAAGTAGAAAAAATATTTGCAACAGATTGGGTCCTTTTTCGGGAGAATCACCCTGTACATGTAGTTATTAATGACAAAAGCCTGCTAAAAGAGAAACCACCTAGAGAATTCTACGAAGACGGGGTAGAACTGTAGTGAACGCACGGTAAAACGACAGAACGCAAGACATCCACATTTGCTCAAGAAATGCGGAAAAGGCCGAATAATCAGATAGCCTTGAGAACTTTTGTCGAACGCTTCATAGAGAAAAGGATCGTTTGAAGTATGATGGAATCCAGGGGTGCATCGAATAGTGTCCAGGCAGGTTCGCTTGATCGAAGATAAATTACTGTAATAATTACGAAAAATGATGTAGATTAAGTGCTCTTACCTAACTGCCAGGGCACCTACTGGCCATAAGGTGTCGCTGTTGCTGTTCTTGCCATATGGTTTCACAAAGTTCTTGAACTCGGGAACATGTTTGTCGTAAAACGTGGACGAGGTCATGCCCAGAGGTTGGAAAAGTCGCTCTTCCATCAAGGTTTCCCAAGGTTTACCCCCAAGTTTCTCGCAGATCCTCCCCAACACTGTGTACACAATGTTGTTGTAGAGAATCTTATCACGGAACATTTCTTTGGAGGAGAAGGAACTCAGGTGTCTGAAACAAATACAACAAAAGCTCGGCTGCAGCAACGGCAGATGCCAGTAAGATTAAAATAGCGAAATCCGCAAATCACTTCAGTGACAGCAGCAAAAAGAGGCAATTTGTGATCTAAAATTCAAAATATTTCTTCAGATGATGGCCAGAACCATTTACCCAAGCGAAGCACATGTAATAGCAAATTTTGAATCAAACAGTGATGCTTTAATGGGTAACGGTAATTCTGTGACTCTACCGCTGCTGTGAACTTCACAGTTACCGGCTGGTAGACGGAGTGTGAATAAAAGTGAAAATGTGCAACACAGTCGGTGACACCTACTAGAGGGAGAAACAATTTTACAAAATTTGATGCCAAGTATAATACCGCCGCAGGGTAGTTGACAATGTTTACAGCTCGCCGTTTAGATCGCTGTGGTGACATACAGTAACGCACTCGATACAAATTGTCAAGCGCAACAACATTGCCGCCCGGGCGACAGCATGTGTCGATGTTAACGGCACATGTTGTCGCACTCGGCATATATTATCGCCCAGGCGACAATACTTCTCGGCGTTCACGAAAAACAATATTGTAACACCAAGAGAGGTAGATGTTTCAAGAAAATGAGGACCCAGAGTTCGAGTAGTGGTTACCGAAAGTTGGAAGAAGTAACTTGCAAAATTAACCCGCTCCCGAAATCGGAAAGTTAAAGAGGCCTGGAAAGCGATAAACAGACTAATATGCAATCGTGAAAGTGGTTCTCTGGTATTGAAACATCATTCAACCGGCTCAACCGGGTTTGTTTGTAAACATTTTTAATTTCTGTTGATATCAAACCATTTTTAGTTTCAAGTTTCAAAAAACGATTTGCCAACTGTGAGCGTATGGAGATTAGAAACTCAGAGGTAACCACAGAGTTTTTCCTTTTCTGTAAATTTCCTCACAGGGGAAAGTGAATTACTCTGTACTAGACGTTACAAGATGGTACTTTCGTCAGAAATTGTTTAAAAGATATTTTGGCGAGCTTTCGCGTTCCATGCCTCTTCAAATGAATGATGCAATGATTTGCTCTTCTAAAATTATATCGATTGCCGTAACATAAAATGTTTTCGGGACTCCATCTAGAAGTAAAAATGACGTTTCTATCTGTTTATAATTCACCGCGTTGTGAATTGGAGCGCAGGGAACAGCTGTTGGCGTAGCACACCAGGTGGCGAGACTGTCTCGTCCACAAAGCGGCTGACTCAGCGCTGCTAGGCAACATATCGTGGAAATCGACGACATTTCGTGAGTCGGCTCAAAAACAGCTCGGCAAAGAGACAATTTATGAGAACGGGAAGCAGAAGAAATTATTAACACCAGAAATGGTCCTTTGGTACGTCTTTTGACGCACAAAAACGTCATGCTTTTTTCGTCTGAAAATACCGCAAAATCTGACCCAATTCAAGTAAGATAGTACATGATAGTGTTTTGGTACAAAATAAATTCGTAGAGCACACAATATCCCCCTAAACCCATTTGCCGATCGTGACTGTAAAAAACAGCTTTTATTTGAAAAGCAGTAAAACAGTCTTTGAACTTTGCAAAACAAAACGATATTTGTAGTAGTTGCAATGGGGAAGCTGATTAGAGTTTACTCCACTTATCTACCTCAGACAAAATCATGACATTTTCTTGCTGGTTCTACTAGTAAATTTATCTAATAATCGAGATTTTGGAGCAGTCCTTTCCTGTGGACGGGTTTCATATGTCTTTAAAAGCTTCAGAGGGAGATCTTCAGTTGCTGGCGACAGGTCGTGTGTTTAAACTGGCCACGAATAGAAGTAAACAGTGATGGTGACGGGGAGGAGTTTATAGTCGAACTCGGGAAGATGGCGGAAGTACATGGTGAGCGACCTGGATAGGAGTTTACATGAGTTGTCTTATAATTTTCATTTTAATTAGGCGCTGTAAAATATACCTGTATCCTTCCTCGCGAGAAAACTCGCCATTAAGCCACGCGAAGTCACACTGTGCCAGACCTGTTCTGTGGGCCACTAAATCATCAATTGTCGCCTCCCGGGTGATGTAGTCATCAAGCAGTTTGAAGTCCTCTAGGATATCTTTCACTTTGGTTGTCCAGGAAATACTAAGGAGTAGAATGATTTATGAGCACGAAATAATAAAATAAATGCGACAGAAGGTGCAATTATAAAGTCAGAGAGCATGCGCGATGAAAATCAAAACATATTTAAACGAGAGAAGGGATCTAACTGGATACTTTTCAAGTTCAATTAAATTCAATCACAACTTCAGAAGTCTTCAAATTGAAAGGACATCGTAGCTGACATGAGTGCCATAGATGTACGAACAGACTAACACGTAACGGGAATACACCTTCCGAGCTGCGAAGCATTTCTAAGTTAGTTGTCATCGTATAGAAACAATCAAGTGGGAGTAGTAGACGGACTAGTCAGCTACTTGTGACACACGTACGTTAGATTTGGTTGAAGTAAATTACCAGCATACGTTAAGAAGGGCATTTTTTTACAAATTTGGTTAGATCACGCGAGTGAAGGCGAATTGTTTCACAAATAAGCTCGCCACCTCACACGCACACACAAGCGAAATCTCTACGAGAGTTATTGGTCGTTGAAGCCCGATTAGTAAGTGATGGACGAATGGTGAAAGTAAAATTCGTCAAAGAGGAGAAGATTCTCGAAGGATGGTCGAGTATCAAACATTTCTATCGTTACGGAACGCGGTACAGCTCAACGTTCAAAGGGCATCATGGTTAAATGTTGCTATGGTTTATCACGTGACCATCTTTTCGTATACTTCATTCAACAGATTAATAATTCGTATAAAAATGTTTAAATCATCTGCGTAGTGCACATTCACAGAAACATCAATTTCGAAGTTTGTTTACTCCTGGAGAAGGAGTGTAACTCAAGCCAACCGAATGGTGGTTTTCGTGTAGTTACTGCCTTCGCGTATGCAGGACGTTAGTGCAAACCACAACCACCCTAAATGCCCAACGTAGATTCTACACTCACCGTACACCTTCCATCGCATGTTGGAAGTGCGTCAGTGTTCCTCAGTACCCTTTGCTACAAGATACAACTGCACCGCTCCCCCATGAAATGTTTTGGCGTTTGCACCCCTTCTATTCCCGAAATCCCCAAAACAAGATGGAGCCCAACGTTACCGAAGCCACACAAGAGCATTCTCTTACTTCGACCAGTTGTGGATCGTCACTGCGAGTGGTCCAGTAGCCATGCGTATTTTCGGAAAAATTTTCAAACGCATGGGCGTATTTTCGGTAGTTAGCATGACTTGCCAAAATCTGATGGGTTGTTCGGATAGCATGAAGGAGACCTTTAACACGTTGTGTTTGCTCGAGTGCCAAACAGGTATGGACGAATAATTTTTTTACTAGTGGTTTACAACTACGTGCATTAAAAAGGACATATCGACTTTAAAATTACTAATAACTTTTCTTTAAAAACAACTGCAACACAAAATGTTTAAAATAGTTTTCGAAAAGACGCCCCCTTTTCCAACAAGAGCAACGCGGAGCGGTGAAATGCGCCCACGAATGCATTGCAAATGGTGTACTTTTAGGGTTGATTATTTGTATCATAAAAAATGGAAACTAAATGGCGCAAAAACATACAATCCACCCAAAAACGAGAACATACCATATTTCATAAAAATCTATCAAGGAACTTCAGAGAAACAAAGGAAAACAGAATAAAATGAAATTGCCACTAGTGGGCACAGTGTCCGTTGGATCCGCCTGAAAGTGGTCGTCGTCTGTTGTTTTCTTCATATAAATACACTTACTAAATTTAGTAAAGATCCTGCAGTGGGTTTAAGAGATACAACTATGGGCGCAAAACAAAACTACCACTAGTAGGCGCCACAGTAATCAGTCACCATCATCATAGGTCATCTTCACACTGAGAACATATATGCCAATTTTCAAATGATTTGGTTGATACAGGGATGGACACCAAAAACAAGATTTGAAAACAGCAAAAGTGGCCACTAAGTGGTGCAAAATACCTCGATTCCATCCAAAGACAAGCAGATAGCATCATCACACCAATAGATGCCTATATTTAAAATTTTATGAAAATCTGTTGAGGACCTTTGAAGATACTGAGTTAAACGTAAAAAACTAAAATTGACACTAGGGGGTACAGCAGTATTCAGATCTGTCTGAAAGTCGTCGCCATCCGTAGTCAAGATCACATAAATACACTTGCTAAATTAAGTAAAGATCCTGCGAACGGTTTAGGAGATACAGCCATGGGCGCAACAAAACAAAACTGCCACTAGGAGGCGCACAGTAGTCGAAATCGTCGGAAAATCATCGTCAACCGTCCTCTTCATAGTAAGCACACACAGGTCAATTTTCACAATCATCCTTTGAGCGGTTTGGTTGATATAGGGGTGAACGCAAAAGACAGACTCGAAAACAGTAAAAATGGCCACTAGGTGTCGCAAACTACGTCGAATCCATCCGAAAACGGGAAGATAGCGTCATCTCACTAATAGGTGCCTCCATACCAAATTTCATGAAAATCCGTTCAGGACTTTTGAAGATACAAAGGTAAGCGTAAAAAACTAAAATTGCCACTAGGGGGCACACCGGTAGTCGGATCCGTCCGAAAGTTTGCTCATGCCGTCCCATTAATGAATGGAACATATATGCCAAATTTCATGAACGTATGTCAAAGGGCGGGTTTTGGAGATAGAGCAGCGGACGCCGGACGGACGGACGGACGGACGGAGATGACGGCGTCCCCATATAAATATGCGGACGCATAAAAATACGCCCGAGCGTATATTCGGATATATTTGACGTTTTTGAAAGGTCGTATTCCGTCCTTTTTATATTCAGAAATTTCCGGTACGAAGAGTTATTTCCGAAGTAGAGTTCATGTATTTTTATAGTGGCATAGGTGTATGGTTTACAGCGAAATGAATTTTGTTTAAGTGCAACATAATGAAAACTGGCAGCTCCAGCGACACTTGGGTATACACTATAGTATCCTTCAATGCAACAGCAGCCAAGGACCTACACAAGACTAATTGTGCACTAAAAGTTCTCTTATTTTAAACCTTGACGAATGAAATTATCAAATATTTCAAAATTATTTTCACCAGATACGAATTAGAGGGGTTTCTCACAGAAATCTGAAAAAAAGCAAAACGATGGCCGTCTTCAACTTTACCGCATGAATGTAGTTCATGTACTCTTTCACAAATAGGGCCTCCTCGAAACCGCGCCGTCTCCACCTCAAGCGGCCAAATCCCTTCCTTCAGTCGTGCACTGTGCAGGCCCAAATTGTCACAATTTGCTAAAATTGCCACTTGTACTATAGACTATAGTACAAAATTATAGTTGTGGTTCAATACAATAACTGTGTTTCAGTCAAAGACCTACAAGACCAGTCCTAATTTCAGTTTCTCGTTAGTGATGGTAATTACCCATCTTTGTTCTATTTCCGTGTGGACTCCATTAGATTCCTACAAACAGTCTGTTCACGATCACCGATGTGGTGGAAATTATCGCCAAGTCACCAACAGAGAGCAAGGCAAATTGTAGTCAACATTATCCACAATGCCTTGGTTCAGCCAAAGGCATAAACAATGTCAAATTCAACCCAGTTTCTCATTGGGTCATTGTAAAAACTATGACATCTAAGCATGCAAACCTATTTTACAAAACCAGTAATCGATATTCTTAAAATAAACGGTCTAACTCAGCACAGCAACGTTTTCCTCGTCTCAGAATCGGGAATGTTCTAAAGATAAACATCAGAATCGGCAACGTTGAGTTCGTCAAGGAATCGGGAAGTCTGACTCAATATGCAAGATGACGTCAGGAAATTCCGAGAACAGGTCGATTACTAAGACAAGTACAGTAGAAATGTTGCCACTTGGCCTTTTTATTTATGTGGCGTGATTCAAATTCTGGCAGACGTAGTGGACTACGCTACTATTGCTGTCTTGATAAGTACCCATTACAGTGGGGTATGGGTTAACATATAATAATACAACGACAATACATGAACCCCGTGACCGAGTGGGACTTGACCTGTAATGGTGGGTTGAGACGACAGTTTCAAAGAAAATACATGTACACCAGAGAGGCCGCCGGACTAAAACTGCTTTTTATCTGTTCGGCTTGAATACCCTTTTGTCACCATGAAACAATCACGAAAATCGGATGCCCGGCTAAAAATCCAACACTACACTCAAGTTGTAGAGGTAAACGATGCACGGGAATTTTTAAATGTCGGAAAATATACAGATCGTGTTTGGACCACCTGGTGACTCCCCTGAATGAGGAAAGCGATTTTGTCCCTCCAGTCGCCTCGACCGTCGATAATTTTTGTGGGAGAGCAGGACCATCTCATGCCGCGGGACTCCCAAAATTAACCGTGCCAGCACCCACTCAATTGCGTGTTGGTTGCAACGGTTGTCCTTCAAATGCCAGCTAGACTCTTACGACAGCTCAGTGCAGTCGCGGCAGAACAGCTTTCATGGCCGTCTGGTATGATTTTACAAAAGCGTGGCCATGCATAAATCAACTGACCGACAGGGCCTCAAATGCCTGGGCCAATTGAGAAGACCTTTGGGACACGTTAAAAAATTCGTCTTTTTCCGTACATTTTTGGGTGGCATTTTGATGAGTGTGACTTTGTCTGCTACTTCAGCTCGTTCGCGGCGACTAGCAATACGGTTAATTGCAAGCCAAACACATAAATCCACGGTTGGGATCTGTACATTATCACGCACAATATGCTTGACCCTAGTGGTAACATAACAAACGTTAGTATACTAGCTACCGATGTCATATTTACATCACTGTATAATACACACTGAGAGTCCAGACGCTTTTTATTGATTTGGTCTAAAACCAGAACCAACTATATGTTAGTATTGATCGGCTGTAACGTATTGTCCCGCTGAAACTGAATGTAAAGGGCACTGTCGCGACTGCAATTTAAATTTTTAAGCCCGAGTTAACAACAGTGCGTCAATGAAATTTTTGTTCGCCAACTCCATAGACTATGAACTCAACTCTTGCGTTTGAGGCTAAAGATAATTTAGCACCGTTTTTTAGTCTCAGAGTATTGTGGTGGTTTGGTAACAGTTCCCGCAAATCTGATAGTGTGTATGAATTGCAAAACATCTCCTCACGTCCAGTTAGACAAAAAATGCTCACCCTT
Source organism: Phoronis australis (assembly GCA_002633005.1). Classification (NCBI taxonomy): domain Eukaryota; kingdom Metazoa; phylum Phoronida; family Phoronidae; genus Phoronis; species Phoronis australis. Next base: position 3,865 of record NMRA01000127.1, on the reverse strand, counting down.
TTTCATTCATCAAAATAGCAAGAAGGGTTGCAGACATCTGCTTTGACATGGAAGCAATAGGAAACAATGAATCATCAGTCACTTTGACTTTATTTTCAATGTCCGCCAAGCCGTAACCACGTTTCAAGATGGTCTTCTTGTCTTTGACTATGGCCAGTCCGAGACCGGGAACGTCACGCCCCTTCATGATGGCTTGGACAATCCCTTCAATACGCTTGACGTCGACTTGTTCACCCCCCTTACTGCCCATTGCTTCTTGGAAGTTTGCAGCTATGGATGAAACTACAGAGCTGATCTCAGGCAGAGCAACAGACGTGAACTGAGGCTAATATTCTTTCACTGTACCACTGAACTCGAGCTCCGATTTGTTACTCTCGCGGATCCTGAAGTAGATATCAGACGATAATAGCTTGCCCGAGACAGAGTTCATAATCTTATGCAAGTCGTGCCACAGCGCCACCACTCAGTGGGCATCAGAAACTCGTCGCGCTTTGGTCAATTCCTACAGTTCCTATTGTCGCTAATATAAGTGACTTGCTCATCAAGGAATCGATCTGATCTATGATCCTGCCTTATGTAGTAGAACAACTGCCTCATTAGCGATGGCTTCGTGGCAACAAAACATTGATTAAATTAAAATGATAGACTGCATGTATATCATGGACTAAAATTGGTGATTTTTCGAATTGTTTGGCCTTTGAAATTGAATTCATCAAAAGATTATGTCACCCTTACTCGAAAAAATGAGATTAAATTAAAAATCAAAATATCCTTCGATGGAGCCCGTGAGGAGATCCATTTACAGGAAATACGAAATTTGAAAAGTTTCGTTCACAGGATCGCTAGAGCTTCACAAACTGAACAGGTAAATCTAAATTAAAAATGTTATCAAAGCGCAATCCAGGGGCGGATCCAGGATTTTGAGATGGGGGTAAGGCACAGGAATAACTAGAATTTTCGGCAGATGCGCGCTTCCAGGCTAAAATGTAGGAATGGAGCGGTCCCGAATTTTTGGGTTTGCGGACCTTTTGACTAAAAAAGTAAACAGGGTTTGTTCAGAGCCTATGCATTGTTTGCCCCCTGGTTGCGCGCATGTGCTAGTCAGCAATTCGCACCCGAACTGTGAAATGGTATAGAGTTTTAGGGGGGCCATGGNGTGCGTCCGATTCCCCCCCCCCCACAACCACATACCTCGACCTATTGACCAGATAAACATTTACGTAGATTTCATGTCCATCAAAGGAAAATGTGATCGCTAGCACCAATATGATAGTTTAGCTTGAAATAATTCAATAGAACAGACATCTATATGTAAACATTAAATCTTGAATATCTTGAGAACGGTAAGTCGCCGCAAAAAAACGAGTTTCACTCGGCTGATGGCGCTTTAAGCGGTCTGTCCACAATATTATCATCAGACGTCAAGGGATGCCGAATATACCGAAAAACCTCAATTTATTGGAGAGCATTCAACGGAAAATCTCGATAACTAGAGACAGAGAAAAAATATCACATTTCAAATAGGCGGTAAAATGATCTGTCCAAAGAAAAAAATGAAAAATTATTGCAGAGACAGCAAAGTTATATCGTAAACCAAAATAATGAAAAATGGCCGCCAGGCGGATTTACATACTGTGCTGAACACCCGAAGCTGAACGTTTGGAAAATTCCGTTTCTTTTGTATGATTGAATAGAAATGTTTGGTTTTTATCAACTCTGATAGAAGTCGTATCTTGTAATCAAAACAAAACTGCTCGTGCGCTTGTCACGAGCGTAGTGTTTTCAAATCGACTAAAAATATCTTTTTGTTGTAAGGCGACGCAAGCAATTGACTTTTTACATAGCTGTAGTGGACAAGGTATGCGCCGAATGACGGTCAGACGTTCTGGAGATTGACATGCATTTTAATAAAATAAATCTCGTTTCTGAAGCCCAATCACGAATCTCCTGTTTTTCTTACAGATTCCCAGTCAGTAAACCAATCTTGCATAGTTTGAGCTGAGTACTGTATTTGACGCGCAGTCACGGTAACCAGCTGGCTCCCTTGCACCTAGCTGGCAAGCTTGTTCAAAAAACAGGTCTGTAAGCTGAACCTACAAACAGCTTGTGAACGTTAGCGGAAACAAATGCAAGGCAAAGTTAATCTACTTACCACGGTTCTCTATACATGTAAAGACAAACAGCGAGACACAAGTAAAACACAACGCGTGGGAGTTTTTAAAAAAGCGGCTGTTAAAACGCGCGTAAAACTCTTTCGTGGTGTATGAGTTAATAGAAAGTTAATCATTTACCTATAACAGTCAGCCAACCAGTGTATGCCTGAGGGGTAAAGCATAGCAAGGAATTGTTAGGGGTCAAAATGGCAAAATTAGCGAAACTCGCCACAACATACAATTAGCGACCACAGTACTCTCACCACAAAACTTCGAGTACCGGTAGCACTGGGTAGGGTACGTGGGGCAAGGTGCCCTAGCTAATCGAGAACATCCGCAATTTCGTTTCCCATTGAACTTTCAAAACAGAAACTAGTGAGTAATCACTCTTTTCTAGTATCTTAATTACCAGGAACTGATTTGCACAAACATTGCCCACCGCCTTAAATTAGCTAGGTTTTTGAAAACAAGTTAAGGCGTTTGCATCTTCTTTGAGGCAAAACGTCCAAGGGTATACGTCTAGCTCAGTATGCACACAGACGATACAACAGGGACTTATTTATCTAAGAGATACTGAAATAGCGCGGCATGCCGTTAAATAAGCCTTTAAGCATAACTACCACAGCGTAACGTGACTAACCCATTTTTCGCGGAACCGTTCAGTTTCGGTTTCGGAAAACTGTAAATATTTACATACTTGTGACTAAAAATAACTGAGCGATTAAAAATGAGTGATACGTCCGTCGAAAGTAAGGAGTCTGATAACACTTGTCATCAATCTTGATGCCGCAAGAAGTTAATTTTTTTACCATGGTATCAGCCACTGCAAGTGTTTTGTTTTGCCAGTATATTTATATTTCCTGGTCTTTGTTTTTCTCAGAAAATATATATTTTTACCAGTTGACAAAGCTTAGTTTTTTTTTGATATACCGTATTCGCTGTAATAACCGCCCATTCCCCTATAAGCTCCCCCCACGCGTTTTCAGACTTATGCTAAAATAAGCACCCAGTCCATGAACGTGTACGTGAGAAAAATGTCTTACCTACAGTCCAAAAATTCTATAGTAACGTCATCAATTTATCAATAATATCCGACAGTCTTGAAAAAATCATTGTGCGCAGAATTTGTAGACCACGAGCCTTGCCACTATGTCGGTATTTAGCCGTTACTATACACTCCTTGGGTTATAATAAGCGCCCCCCTGAACCGAACTTTTCTAAGCGCCCTGGGCGGTTATTACGGCGAATACGGTAAGATTTATTTTAATAAGATTTTTTGTCAGTTTCATGAATCCACAAATTTCCATGAAATTTAGGCTTCTACGCCAAATGAATATTGAAAATTGTCTGTCTGACTCCTCATACTTATTATTAAAAAATCATCAAATTTTCTTAGATGTCTTAACACAAATTTAGTTTTGCAGAAATTTTCATTCTAATATGGCGTTACGTTAATCAAGTTGCTTTTGACTTGAGTAATGGCATAGTGTACATGTTGCACACTGTACACTAGCAACATGGGCCATGGTTTGTTGCTTGTTGATTTTTTGGGTTAAGAACTGCCAAGTGAATTTTTGGTGAGTTGAAGTTTGTTCAGAGTGTATTGAGGTGGGTGTTTTCCTGGAAATACCATCTGTCAACTCTAAAGGACAAAAAAATGCTACCCGCTTTTTACGATTTACTTGTTTTAAGAAGGTTTACTTCAACTGCCC
>NMRA01001269.1:15171-27569 GCA_002633005.1 Phoronis australis | reverse complement strand
CGCCCCTGCAAGAGACGTTTTCATTTCCTACTATAAAGCGTAAATAATGAAACTGAAAAAGCCAAGTGAAAAGAGTGAAGCCATTGTTAATTCAGATTTATTTTCATAATAAAGAATCGATAATGACGTGAATTTCTGCACAGTTTGTTAATAATATAACAATATAAACAGCTACCTCACCAGAGTTCCGACCGCTGCAAAGGCAACTCGCAAAATAACTTTTTCTTTCACGACACCTATTACCGGATGTAAGCATGCGCAGAACCAACTTCCTGGTTAAAAATTGCCAGCTGACAGCCAATGAAATCCATCGTTCTAGTGCCCTGTACCTGGGCCTTCACAAGCCATCCGTGACGTCAGCTTGTGAGGCCCGGGAACCAGGTTAACCCAAGTGCTTGTGGTAACCAGTGGTAACCTCTTTAGCAGACGATATGTTCACGGTGGACGCTTAGCTTGATAAGATGTATAATAAGCTAGACTAGTTGCTTAAAACTTATTTTACAGATTCACATTTCTACTTTATTTCTATTTTGTTTAAATTTTCATTTGGTTTTAAGTAAAAACATAACTCGGCATTTCTTAAAAGGTCATAACCTCCAACCCCGGGCTCTGACATAGAAAGTAGTCACAAAAGCCGAGGTGAGTCAACAAATAAAAAGGTAGATCGATATTCATTGCTGGTTGTTTTGTAGCCTGCAGCCAGCCAGCTGAATGAAGACTGTCGTCAAAATACAGCTAGGTCCCACAGGGTGTCATGATTTATTCTGTAGACCCCGAAATTGCACACAGCCAGGGTAGTTCTGCTCGTCACCGCGCCGTGAAACTTGTATCAAAATGTAAAGCTAAAGACCGGACGGGGTGCATGCAAAATCTGGGAATCAACCGATACTCACCTTGCCCGTTACAGCCGTTTAAGTGAAAAACAATGCAATAAACGTCATTTTCTTGCGTAACTCTCTGCCTTTTCTAACAATGTAAAGTAAGTCGTCGTTTCGAAAACAATGACGCTCGTGTCACGCGCGCACACGCCATTTACTAAATTTTCGCGACAACTTCGGAGAAGCAAAATTTGTTCTGAAATTCGGCTTTTCGGTATCGCAATTCTAAAAAATTATAATGAAGTGAAACCAGTTCCAATAATTGGTTGTGATGTTTACGCAAGCTCGTGAAAGAACAGCAGTTGATTGAAGAATCGGCGAAAAAAGAAACTGGCCAATAGGTGACGCAAAATTTCATGGCGCCGAAAGCCATCGCTAAAGATCGCTCCACAACTTTAGCAGCAGAATAACAGTAGAACGCCATTTTTGTCAACACTTAAATAATTTTGTTTATACTCAAGGAAGACTATAGTTTTTAATGACACTAATTTTGTGTCAGATTTTATCTTACCACTTCTTTACCCACATCGGTGCAAAGCTGTATATTTATATACAGCTTTGTACCAAGGCTAGTTACTTGCACAGGCGTCCTCAGCTTCTGATCGTCCCTAATAGTAATACACTACATATAGTATTATATGTAGTGTATTGGGGACGATCAGAGGCTGAACGCCTGTGGTTACCTCTTGTTTTGGTAACCGCAACATGATCGTAAGTTTTGCTAAAACTAAATCATAACGTGAAATAAAAATATTGTTGACGATTTTTAGCCTGAAAAAAACTCAAATTAAAAAAGACTCAAACTAGTCAAAATATTTTTGGAATTATGAACGCAATAAACATTAGCATTGCGTGACACCTGTTGGTCACCTATTGCACTACAATAGATGAGGTTCTTTACGGTCAAATATAAGTAAATTTAATCGTTCTCAACTCAAAATACGTCAAGCCCGAACGCAAAACTGCAACTACTGTAAACACGGTTTTTGTCAATTTTATGATAGACATTCTTGATATTTTCAACTTAAAATTAATAAAAACCGTGTGCAAGGAACGTTTTTAAGAAGCGTGGCCGTAGCAATGAATTTACCGGCCAACCAAAAAGGGCTACGTCACGTGTTACCAGATCGGTGGACTAAAGAAATAAAAAAACGGGAACACGATTCCGCCAACCCCCCAAATCCGCTCCCGGTCCAGGTTACTGAAGTCAATATTTCCTCACGCTTCGCGCTGTGACNGAAGGGCCCCCGCCCCCCCCCCCCCCATAAATCTCCTATGCACTACATGGCGGTTGCTCGGAATTTGCATATTCAAAGCCTGTCTATGAAATATTTTTTATGCCACTCATATATACTTTCTTTCATGATTTCTTTTTTCGTTTACAGTCAGAAGCCCCGACTTTCTGACAACATGGCAAAATTAAACGGTAAAAGAGGACACGTGTACTCTACTGCTGTCAACATCATTTTCTGGTTGAATATACATACCCTGTTTATCATGATACGACTGTGATTGCATGTGTTTCGTCTATCCTCATTATAGAACAGGCACGGCGAACAGGTGGCTGAAAACTCTGTGATGTTGCGGCTAAACGCTAACCGACGTGTATACCCACGGAATTAAATTTGCACAACGTCGCAACGTCGTTTTTTGACGTCGGCCCCACTGCTCGCACCGTCTTCACCAATCGNTATTGCACGACCATTCACGAGCCATAACAAGCTTAGTGACTTTTAAACTACTTGAAGTGGAAGTTTTGTATTAGGATATTTTTGTCGTTTTGCGAATGGTAAATTCATTCGCGTTCGCAAGAACTTTGCGTTCGGGAGCGAAAGACAATAATATTTGTTCTCTCGCGCGAACTTGAATTCGTTTGCCGTTCGTGAGAAGACAATATTTGTCCCAGTGGGCAAAATGACAAAACGACATTAGATGAGTCCCAACACCCCCTCACATCCCCACCCCTCCCCCACACCCTGCCACCCACTCCCCACTACATAGCTCGATCCCCAATCTCCGTATCCGCTTATTGCACGACCACCGATATTTCCGGCGCTGTGGCCACACTCGATTGATAGTTATGGATATGACGTAATTAGCGTGCGAAACGTACGACAAATCGTCGTTTTAACTTCCCTGTGGTTTAGTTGAATCCAACGTAAAATCACGCTTGCGCAATATAAATTAAACCCCTCGCTGGTTCCCTGCGTGCCGCTAGGTGGTCGATAGCCAGCACATGCTGGCAAGGCACGCAGGGAACCAGCGAGATTAAACCCCTAGTAAATAATTTTGCCCTTGCACGCACTTTGGTAGTTCCTGTTTCCACCAACAGGCTTGGTTTTCAAGGGAGGCTTTATTTTTACGAGTTGGGCTTTCAAAACAGGCTAGATATTTACGAGTTAGATTTGATTTTCGAAACGGGCTTGGTTTTTACGAGTTAGGTGCGATTTCAGTTTCAGAACAGGCTTGATTTTTACGAGTCAGGTTTGTTTTTCGAAATAGGTTTCATTTTCATGAGTAAGTAGGTTTGATTTCAGAAACAGGTAAAGATTTTTACGAATTAGGATTTATTTTTCTATTAACTATTTTTGCCCTTTTCGTGGCACATAAATGGCGTAACTTGGGATCACAAAGGCTTCAATAAAACATACATCCAGATACATGCCTAGACACCAAGTCAAAACATTTTTGTCTAGATTTTCTAGTTCAAGTGTGTATTTTGAAGGCTAGCCCATAGAAAATGGAAATGTTACATTAGATATCTCTCATGAGTACATTATTTGGCACTAAATAACCTTTGTATTAGCTAAAGGAACAGGAACAAAGTCTTTTAATCATATTCTCATATTATCAAAGAAAAGCAGTCAGTTACTTTGGCAAACAAACAACCACATTCAATACAGTAAAAGAAAAACAACAGTGGAAACTAGAAAGATTATTGTCACGGCGTGACAATAACGGACTCTGCGCGTGCGTATTACTGGATGACCTGATAACTTAGAAAAGTAATTTTTTAAATTTTCATGTTGACTTATACCTGTGCACCGAATTTGAAAAATATAGCTTTAAAACTGAAGGAGTAACATTTTGAAAATTATATGACCTTTGCACCAAACGACCTCTTCCGGTGCATTATGGAATATGATTATATAATCAATCAAAATTTATATACTGTCAAACGTCATATGCTGAATTTAAAGACCGTACCTGTACCCAATTTGGAGTTATTAAGCCTCAAAGTTGGTCGGAAGAAGAATAAGAAGAACTAGAAAGATTATTGTCACGGCGTGACAATAATGGACTCTGCGCGTGCGTATTATAGGAATTGTTATGGGAAGTTACTGACAGCAACCCCGTTTACCAATATGAAAAGAAATTCTTTAAAATTGTAGGAGTAATTTCATGTTAATATTTTGATGACCTTTCCACTAACTGACCTCTTCCAGTGCATTATGAACCCCAGTGAGGGAATAATTGTACAACCAATTTAAAGTAAAGTTAATGCTAAGAATCACAGATGTTTTGCTTTAAGCACTTAAGAACACAACATGAATGAATTGGTTAAACTTTCAGAAGAAAAATGCACCTAATGACCCCATGGATGCACCAAATGACCCAAAAATTTAGAATTCAAACCCAATCGCGTTTAGGAAACAGATATGTAATTTTGAAGTCTCTAGCTCAAAATTTTAATTTTGCACTCAATGACCTTTGACCTATTTTTCTGATTGGTTAGGCCTATTGCGTAGTTAAGTAGGTTGTTCAATTGGCATGTTGACATACACTAGTGTGCTGAAATTGAAAAGAATTCCTTGAAAAATGTAAGAGATTTAACATTTTGAACAATAACTGACCTTTGCACTAATTGACCCTATCCGGTGCATTATAAGCGTCTTCAGGAGAATTATTGCAAAGCCCATGAAAAATGTGTTTAATGCTGAGAATCACAGTTGTCTAACGGTTGACACATCAGTGTACTTGGAGAAAGAAAAGGTCAAATTTTCAGAAGAAAAAATGCACCTAATGACCCCATGTTTGCACTAAATGACCTGAAACTTTCGATTCCAAATTGAATTGTCTGTGCCAATCAGAACTGTGAATTTGAAGTGTCTAGCTCAAAATTTTAGTTTGCACCTAATGACCTTTGACCTGTTTAACCTGATTGGATGACCCAATTGCTTAGAAAAGTAATTTTTTTTAATTGTCATGTTGACTTATACCGGTGTGCTGAAATTGAAAAGAATTCTTTGAAAAACGTAAGAGATATAACATTTTGAACGTTACATGACCTTTGCACTAATTGACCTTATCCGGTGCATTTTAAGCATCTTTAGTAAAATTATTGCAAAGCCCATGGAAAATGTGTTTAACGCTGAGAATCACAGTTGTCTGACGGTTGACACATCAGAAAACTTGCTGATTGAAAAGGTCAAATTTTCAGAAGAAAAATGCACCTAATGACCCCATGTTTGCACTAAATGACCTGAAACTTTGGATTCCGATTTGATTTACCTGTGGCAATCAGACCTGTCAATTTGAAGTGTCTAGCTCAAAATTTTAGTTTGCACCTAATGACCTTTGACCTATTTCAGCTGATTGGATGACCCGATTACTTAGAAAAGTAATTTTTTAAATTATCATGTAGACTTATACCTGTGCACCGAATTTGAAAAAAATAGCTTTAAAACTGAAGGAGGAGTAGCATTTTGAAAATTATATGACCTTTTCACCAAACGACCTCTTCCGGTGCAATATGGAATATGATTATATAACCAATCAAAATTTATATACTGTCAAAAGTCATATGCTGAATTTAAAGACCGTACCTGCACCCAATTTGGAGTTATTAAGCCTCAAAGTTGGTCGGAAGAAGAATAAGAATAAGAAGAATAAGAATAAAATTGAAGAAAACCGAGGAACAACAGGACTCTGCGCTTACACGCGCAGAGTAATAAAATTGAAGAAAACCCAGGAACAACAGTACTCTGCGCTTACACGCGCAGAGTAATAAGAATAAAATTGAAGAAAACCCAGGAACAACAGTACTCTGCGCTTACACGCGCAGAGTAACAATAGAGACCACTGGCAGAAAAGCAAAATTTAAAGACACATTCAGAATACAGAACTTCAGGACTACAATGAATATTTCATCTTCAATACTACAGTGTACAATTGTACTATATTATAATGCAAGTAAATAAGCAATAACATACAGTTGCTTCCATATTCAGTCTGATCTCATAAATGCCCAGCAAATGGGAAAAACCCAGTGTTTGTCAGAATAAATATTGATTAAGTAATTTGTAAGAATAGATCCATTTTAAGTTGCCCAAAATTTGTGCATATGTACTTTTAAATCATGGGGTCAGACTTGTTGACATGTATTTTAACATCAAAATCTATTTTTAGATGGTGTTTACAACTTTGGGTTCTGGTGTCAAAGTACTCTAGAGATTCTAGAATATTCTGAGAACAAATTGTAACAGCCAATAATACGAGTGAATATGATCATGTGGTTTTTATTAGCCAATCACTAAATAAGTAGAATGTTATATTATGGGCTGAAATCAGCAAGATAGTCAGATGTGCTAAAGTAGTTGAAGCATTAAGACTTGCTACAGTGTACAGAAGCAGTTGTACGACAGAGCCATCTCGTGGAAGATTCTAGAAAGCATCTTGGCAAGGGCAAGGGTTAACGAACCGGAAGTTAACTAAGAGCTTGTCACTTGCATAGTGGGTAGTAAGATACTACCTGAAGTGTTGCGTCATCAGCCAGAGACTGTGACCAGCAAGAAGAGTCGCGGGTAGAAGAAATTGCCTGCAAGTGTTGAATCACCAGAGACGGTGACCAGCAAGTACACTGTCGCTATACAGTGTGTGTAGTTCGAAGATTCACCAACAGGACAGACATCCAACAAGTGGAGAGTCCTAGCTTGGATAGCAGATAAGACATTTGATCGTTTGGTTGTTTGATTAAAGTAATCTTTAAAGAGGGCGCTAGCGTAGTTTCTCTTTGTAGTTGATTACTTAATTAACAATAGGTTTCATTTGTCTAATTAGGGGTTATCATATAATAAATTAATTACTGGATTTGATTATTCACTCTTCGCACAACTTCAAAGCATAGCTACCTTTTAAACAAACCCACACAGACTATCGTCTGACAGTGTTATTTTACGGTATTTTGAGCATGCTGATATTTTTACCACTGGCTCATAGGGAGAGCATTTCAGTTTTGATGTGATGTCACAAATAACTCACTGAATATTATAAAAGCAAGAAGCTTTCATGTTTAAACTGCACATATCCATGACATTTCACATTAATTTGAACAATTCTGCTACCTGGAAATGGAATAGAAAACATTTACAAACAAAAAACAAAAAAATTGATCCCTGGAATGCCAACTTCAAGGATGCACTGCCCATGCTTTCATTCACTGTCAATAAAACTATTCACAACTTCACCTATTTTGAACTGAATTACATAAGAGTCATATCAGAACACGCTTTATCATATCTTGATAATGTATGATTTTTCCTGAAGCAAAAGATAAAAATAATTTCATTCATAAATAGTTAACATTTTACATACCTGACTAAAAACCAAAAGTAATACCAAAATGTGAATACCAGAAAGGCTATGACTAGATTTAACAAGCAGGGAAATATTTCTATTTGTTCAAATGATTTCTAATCTATCAAAGAATAAGGGTTTAGAACATGGATCTCATATAGTTGCAGGCAATCATCCAAAATTATATGTCTTTTTATATTGATTGGACCTTTGATGCCGTTTGATACAATAACATTCTTCAGCAAAAATTCATGACATTACAAAAACTGGGATAAACTAATTATTTTAACTATTTGAAATTTGCAAATAGCTTTTTGGAGATAAGAAGTGCAAACGTCTGTCACGTAGCTTTGAAATGTACTGTGGATAGCTGAGCTCATCACATTGGTTGCAGTGTAGGACTTTCAATAGAATAAAAAATAATGAACCTGGTACATCTAGAGCCACAGGAGCACACTTATATGGACAATACTCATAAGAAGTCGATGCTATTTTGAAGTCTGTTCTATAGTTATTACAGCCAACATTTAAGATTAAAAAACAGGAAAACCGGACTGAAAATCGGGACTTCTGGATAAAAGGTGGGCCATCTGGGTCTCAGATAAAACGCTCACTTATCACAAGTTTGTTTGCAAATTTTTGGAATAATGAAAGCTTGAATCAAGGCAATTGTATCATAAGACTAAATAGTGGACAGTGACGAATCAATTGAGGTATCTATCATCCATGTGTTATCATTTTTGTAGGATATATGAAGGGTTGAAAAGGGACCTGGCAACTAGATATGTGATTTCTTGTGAAGCCAAGCAAAGAACTGACAGTTCGTTATTGTTGCTGACATCAGTTCAGCCCATGAAGTTTTTACATCGGGTCAGTTTCAACAACCAAGTGACCAAAGCAATGAGTTTGACAGATCTATCAGTGTGCCAGGATTGGGTCCAACAAGAAGCCAGAAGGAAGTTGAACACATTGCTTTGAAACTGGAATGGCAAATACGCTAAGAAGTAGTTTCTTGGCTGTGTTATGGGCTAAAATAAATTTTTCTGGTCACTTCTCAAATGCCAACTGAATCTGATACCCAAAGGGTTATTTATTTGCGCAAAATAATAAAAGAATTATCGAAATCGGAACGTGTGTAAGAAATTCATTTTTTGTCTCTGAATTTCATGCATTTTTAGCGTTACGAGTAGGCATTTAAAAAATTCCAATTTTAACGTGTCAGCAGTAGGAAAGAAATTTACTTTATTAAGTAAGCAATTGTTTTGACATGACTAGGAATAACTCAAGTCACTTAAAGAATCACTTAGATAAAGTTGTGATAATAAGCACCAAGTTGTTATTTAAAAAGCAATGATTTTATTTGCAATCACAGCATAATGTTACCATCATACATGTGATGCAGAAACAATGATGTAGTGCAGGTACCTCTTTTTGTAGTGTAAGTACCCCCATGTTAACAAGTACCTTGAAACTAATATATTACTTGAAAAGTGAGCTTGGTCGCAGGCAGTTTCCTTCCTTAAAAATGTTAGGTTAAAAGGCTGTTCATTACAAATACTTTTGTTTTGAGTGAAATATTATATCATTGTGTAGTGTTCGTACCCTTGTATTTTAACATGTGCCTATTTTCAAAGAATGGCCGATAATGCACATGAATGCTGTACTTTTTGTTTGTTCTTTTAGAATACAGTTGGTAAATAAACTAACTCTCATTAGATTCTATGGTTTTAGTAAAAAACCCGACATGTCATAAAAATGTAGTGTATGTACACCTTTATAGTGTACGTACCCTCAACCTCTATGAAACAAAATGTTGCCTACAAGAACTTATACATACTGCTGTTCTCATGAACAATACTGGATATCCCATGCGCGCACCAGCCTTCAATATGGGGGCTCGAATTCTTGCGGTTGTGTATCTTTTCGTAACAAAAAGGCGATCGAGCCCCTCCCCCCAGGGTGCGCGTATGTATCCACTCAGACAAAAAACAAAGGACATTGTCAAATTTGTGGGTAATAGAATGCCACACAGGACTTGACCAGTAACATCCTAGAAGACATGTCATGTGACAACTGATGTCGCTCTACTTCTAAAGATAACTTGCACGAACCAAATGTAGTGACACCACAAAACTCATGAATATCCGAGACATTTGTGACTCAATTAAAATTTGATTTTGATTGAGTGTGCGTATTTATAAAAGTTAAATTATAACATATTTGGACATAAACCAATAGCATTTCTGAAATCCTCGTCAAATGGTTACCATGTTTAGTTTTTCAACCGCCAAAATCGCCCAACTGCAACCGAAGTTACGATATGGTATTTCACTCGTTAAATATATTTATGTGAGCATATGGACTCGCCTTAATCCTTTTCCCCCTCATCTTGGTCTATTCCATTATTCCCTCGTGCAGGACTACACGACGTTTTTCCAGCCTTCGCATTGGTCTGTTGTTATCACGTGCCTCGAGTTTGGTCAGCTCTTGGCTCTTATAGGCTGATGATTGTCACGTGTCTTTAGGGGCGTTTTACTTTGTTATTGTAACCTCGCTTTCAATTCACTTTGTTCCGGCCACATTGTCGTACGTCAAAAACTCATTCAATTTTCCCACCCTCTTCCGATCATAAAATCTATTCTTTCCGAATGAGTGTACCAATTCATTCCCGAGTTTGACGGTGTTCACACGTGGTCTGTAATAAGCCTGGTAGATAATTGGCGTGCCTGTTGTCATAACAGACGAAAGATTGCGCTTGGCAGTTAATAATGAAGCTAGATGTTATCACACGCTCAGAACCCCCTTTGTCTGGTCACTGAAGGGGAAAACGCTGTCATGGTAGTGAGTATTCATACCCTTTTGTGTAATGCATCGGGCAATAAAATTTTGTTTGGTAGTTCTTGTGCAAAAATATTTTAGATTACAAACCTGGAATGATGGTACATTAAATTAACCCAGCTTTTAGAGTTAAATGACAACCTTCATTTTTCACTTTTGGCCGGCGAATACGGCGGATCGTAATTGTGATTTACAACTACTAGCGATCAACACTGTGTCAAAGCTAGGTAATTGTTTACAATATGACGACATTGACTTGCACAAATGATTTTGGTATTGTTCGATTCCTTCCAAAAATACACAGAAATTTTTCCTACCCCGTTCCCTTCATATTTCATCGTGAAATTTCTGCTCGCACTATTTCCCGGTACGCGGTAGTAATACCGCCGTGTTGAATTGAAGGAGTCACCTGGTGGTCAAAGACTGAACTAATCTGCAGATCGTCGCTTTTCATAAGGTCAAATTGACCAAGACCCTTCTATCCCCCGCCCGAGTTACGGTTCCAAGGGTTCGAATTCGATCCTATGGTGACCCTGGTACGCATTTGCTAGCACGAGTTCGCGAAAAAATTGGAACTTGTTTTTAAAGTCCTTCTCTCAAACTGCCCATGTGGTTCCAGTATCCGAAAATACTTACTACATAAAATCTTTAAGTTATTTTCGACACCCTTTCTTGATATTCTTTTCGAACTTTCATGCCAAAAGCGATTTTTGAACATTATTTGACCCTTCTCTCTGAGCGTATGATTACCGGTTGTCATCGGTTATTTCCGTACCCACATTTCCGGCTCATCAGTTCAGGAACTTGTCCTGAACGCCGCCATTTTTTCCTTGTAACTGAATCTGCTATGGCTTGCTCGAAAAGTCTTCATTATTTTGTTTTATTGGTAATATCTCGTGATTCGTTTGCATATGTACTGTATATATAGTTTGTAGTTAGTGGTCGTTGATTTTTTTTTGGAATGTTACGCGTACTTAGTATGTTAAAATAGCATTGGTGTTTAGTTCCTTACGTAGGCCGGTCGAACCTAGGAACCAATATGAGTCGAACCAATTTTTTTCTCGTTTTGAAAAAGTACTTTGCTAACATCGGAAAAGTAGTGCATTCTACTCAGTAAAAATCGAACAAGTATCAAAATCGGGGCAAGCAGTGTAAAGTTATTGCAAGTTTTGTGGCGAAATTTGGGTCACTTTGATCGCGTCGGCCATATTGGAGGACAGCGGGATAAGTTACGAGTTCAAAAATTTGTTTTCGCCAACAAATTACAGAGAAATTTATTTAGACATATGTTTACTTACTATTCTGCACGATTTAACAGTGTTCACCAAATTTCAGCCTCGCAGTTGTTACTCATTAAGTGATAAATGTGCTCAAAATTCCTGTTGAACTTCGTCTCATTTCTGGCGGCACCGACAACAAGGCGACTTTTGCTGAACTGAAAGGCATGTTCAATCGGCTACTTTGTAATTTGTGAAGATTTAACGTTGATACATTTTGACAAACGTTGCTACAAAAAAGAAACTTTGTTCCATTTTCGTGTTTTTTGTGCAAAAATATAAGATGTACTAACCAGCCCGTAATTTCATGCAAGTGTCTGAAACTACCCTTGAATATATGCAGCATTTATGATTTGAACATTTTACTTCGACAAAACAGCTTGCAACCGCATGCGTTTACGGTTCGCCAGTGTCTGGTCTCGATCGGCACCGGGTCCGATAGGCTGCGGTCCCGAGTCTGGCAAAATAATTTCTGTCAAAATTTATTCGCCACTTTTCTTCAGCAAATTCGATAAAATTGTCCGTATTTTGATTTTATTAAAATTAAGGCGCGCTGTCGATTACTTTATCCCCGTTTGCAGGCTGGTAACAGGCACTCACGCTGACGGCGTTTTCTTAGCCTGGGTTCCTGAATGAATTGTACTTCCGGGTTCGCGGCAAGTTCAAAATGGCGGTCGTTCTTCGGGTGCGAATCGTGAGTGGCGCGTTCATTTAAACTTTTTTTCGAGTACGGATCGTGTATTAGTTATGGGGTAGGTACTTCTTGGATCCTTATAACATCCTCTAACCATGTAATAAGGGTTAACAACGCGTGAGAGAAGGACTTTAA
>NMRA01001269.1:0-12517 GCA_002633005.1 Phoronis australis | reverse complement strand
TTTTAAATTTCACTGTTTACAATTAATTTACAATAGTAAAACATGTAATGTGAGTGTAATATTGTTCAATACAATGGCACTGATGGGACCATATTACTTGTTTTACAAAAAAGTCACCAAAACTGTTGTTTTTACAAATATAAGTTTACTAAGCTCTTTGGTGATTATTAGGTAACTTCAAACTCAAATTTCTCAAAAATGTGCAACTTTATATGTGGGAACTTTTTAGATTTTGAAAACACTCTAATAAATGAACTAAAAAACACCAAAATAAAATTGCCCCCCTAAAGTACTCACAAAAACCATTTTCTAGAGGCCCTACAAAATCTGGCCCACCGACTATACCTATCGTCGTCAGGCTCCAAAGGTCGTCCGCCATCTTCTTTCGCGTGCAGCGCAGCCACGCGGGGCTTAGCGTTCCAGTTTGGAGTGCTCGTCTGCACGTTAGGTACTAACCTCTCGGGAGAAACACGCGTGGAAGAACTGAGACTAAAATTAATGAATTCACCGACTGTTTATTTGAGACCACTTAAAAACTTGTAGATTTTACTAAATTAAATGCACTTTTTTGTTCATTTTCAGAAGATATTTTCGAAATTAAATTTTCTTCAGACGGAACAAAAAACAACTTGAGGATTGTTTATGCAATGTATCTATTTGTCCCAGGCACTGACCGACACCTGTTAGGCCAAAGGAAAAACGCAGCAGACAAATGGAACACGCTAGGTGCTTAACAGTTTCAGCCCACGCCTTGGTCATCAAAATATTGTCCGCTTGTTTTTTATTGTAAAACAAAGTACTGAGCTCAAAATTTATGTTGAAATTTTTGGTTAAAGCATTTTGAATTTATTTGAAGAAAATTAAAATACTTGAATTGATAGAGAATGGCCACCAATAAAGTAAAACATTGACTTTATTTCACTATATTGCATTGTTACATACAGCACAGCATGACATAATCAAAAATAAAAGAAGAAATTGAGCAATAAAATGCAAATGCAACTTGGGTATTTATTTATTTATTTATGATTGCAGAAGCCTGTTAAAGGTGAGAAAAAATTCAAACAATACGATATTGGGTAATTTATTAGAACAATTGTATCGAGGTTCAAATTTTTGTTTTCAGCGTATTGCATATCCTGAATAGCTTAAAATAAAGAATTGATTTTTTTTCGTTTTGGCTTTCCACACGGCCGGAGATGCTTAGATCTGCGGCCAGTAAAGCACTTATATAGTGTGCCGTGTCCTGATGTCACAAGTTTACGCTGAAAACGTTTGCTGGTTGTTCTTACTGTGAACAAGTTGGGCTTCAAGCGTAGGCATACAGGGGCGATAGTACATTCCCACAAAAAGTTAGGAATTTCAAAAAATCAGTGCACATGCAGTTATAATTAATACATATACCAGAAGTCTGGAGACGATTTAGTCAAGAAAAATTTGAACAAATCGATAAAAATTTTGTCGCGGTTTGCGCGAGTTTCTCGGGTGCCATTTTCAGGAAGTTACGTGACTGAAATCGGCACGCATGACGTAAAAAGTCCAAGGGACACAAATCTTACAAATTTCACCAGATACCTTCTCATGCAAGTGCCACGCGCTAGCCGAGTCACGTGACTCACTTGAAATACTTTGTTATGACGCCCATGGTGAAAAAGTGGAGTTGGAATTCTTCAAAGTTACGTTAATTGTCGTAGCCGATAATTCACCGAACATACGTGTAGAAGAAGAAAGGAACACTTCAGTCATAGTTTCAAGTGTAGAATAGGTGAAAACTCTCAATTGGTCAGCGGTGGCCTACCACCCGTTTAAAATAACACGGGACCAATCTTCGTACGTTCCTGATCTTTTGACTTCACCATTTACAGAAGTATGTCCTGAAATCATTTCCCATGAAGAAACACGCTGAGTCCAATTTTACAACTAATGCGGATGCACAACCTTTAAAAATCTAGCCAAAGTAATGTGTTCTCATTTAAAATTCACGGCAATATCTCTCTTTCGAAGTCTCTTTTTGCTTTTTAGCGAGGTCTTTGCGTTACTCAGTGAACTGAGACGAGAGGGTGGTATAGCTCATTGGTCTATCTTAGCGAAGTCAAAGTAGGTCAATCGCCGGCCGCCAGAGAAAATGAAACTGATGACCCATTTTTATAGTCTAAATGATACAGTTATTTGCTTGCATTGCGGGATTAGGCCTACACTCGACAGAATACCCGAACAACTCATCTTGCAAATACTCAGTGAGGGGCCCGGCCGTAACCGCGGTGATCATGCCGTGCATGTATTCACCGCACATGTAACTTTCCCGGCCCAGATATTTCCCGGTAAATGTTCTCCAAAGTACTTTAATGGACAAAGAGCAGTTAAAAGTGTATGAATATCTCTTTTAACTTTACATGTATACCTCACTGTTAAATAATTGTGTACTGGCATGGTTTTCGAAATATCTTTTACGTGACCTAGCTACGATATCTCAGTAGGCCAGAGCAGTAGGCCTATGCTCAGGCACACGTAGGCCAGAGCAGTTGGCCTATGCTCAGGTACACGTAGATCAGAGTTGGGTACATATTCGTTTGGTTTGTAACATTACAAATTTAAAACAAAAACAATCCACTGTAGCCTAATAATTGATACCGGCAAACAGTGAATTACACTCTGGTGGAAATTCTTCACTTTTCCTTGAATGCAGGGAAAAGTTATGAATTATGCACATTCAGGGTGGTCACAGGAGGCAACCGTGACGAGGTGACATGACTGACCAAACACTTCTTCCACTATAAGACGTTATTTTCACCGTCGCGGTAGCCCCTACGAAATTACTTAAAACTAATATCATATTGCGATTTAATTCTACCACTATGAAATTTCATTGCAATTAAACTTGGATCACATCTGATGGAAGTAAAAGACAAAGTGAGTAGGCCTACCGTGTTGAGTTTGAACTTGCCGCGCAAACAGTTAAGTTAGTGACGTCACATTGCAGTACTTAGACCCAGTTCATTTTTGCTTAGATCACGCTTAGTCTCTTTCTTGAAATAGACGCGAGACGAATTCAAGTTTTATACAGAAATTGACAGAAATTTAAGATTTGTCATATATAGCTAAGTCATTTTTCTTGAAACGGGTCCCGTAACTGCATCGTGGTTCGGAAAATAACCAACAATACTGTATCGAATGAGCGTGGTGACATTTGAGGTCAGGTCAAGAATAACAAAAGTGGGCAATGCGCTTATTCGGAGGACAGACGAGCTTGTTGTCGCTATAGGTGTTTGCGACTAGACGTCACACAAAATTTTTTTCATTGATTCTCGCGTTTATTTATTAACTAAAAGTACACAAATTGAATAAGGAATACTTAAAATATCATACCAAAATTATTGGTAACCGAATTCAAGCATGGTGTGACAGATTGTGACTCACATGACGGTAAATCCATTCTCTCAGTGGTTGCATGCTCGCCAATTTTCAAACCAGGAGTGGACCTTGCATATCTAATTCCGTCANGGCCTATGCTCAGGTACACGTAGATCAGAGTTGGGTACATATTCGTTTGGTTTGTAACATTACAAATTTAAAACAAAAACAATCCACTGTAGCCTAATAATTGATACCGGCAAACAGTGAATTACACTCTGGTGGAAATTCTTCACTTTTCCTTGAATGCAGGGAAAAGTTATGAATTATGCACATTCAGGGTGGTCACAGGAGGCAACCGTGACGAGGTGACATGACTGACTAAACACTTCTTCCACTATAAGACGTTATTTTCACCGTCGCGGTAGCCCCTACGAAATTACTTAAAACTAATATCATATTGCGATTTAATTCTACCACTATGAAATTTCATTGCAATTCAACTTGGATCACATCTGATGGAAGTAAAGTGAGTAGGCCTACCGTGTTGAGTTTGAACTTGCCGCGCCAAACAGTTAAGTTAGTGACGTCACATTTGACCCAGTTCATTTTTGCTTAGCGGATCACGCTTAGTCTCTTTCTTGAACTAGACGCGAGACGAATTCAAGTTTTATACAGAAATTGACAGAAATTTAAGATTTGTCATATATAGCTAAGTCATTTTTCTTGAAACGGGTCCCGTAACTGCATCGTCGTTCGGAAAATAACCAACAATACTGTATCGAATGAGCGTGGTGACATTTGAGGTCAGGTCAAGAATAACAAAAGTGGACAATGCGCTTATTGAGGACAGACGAGCTTGTTGTGGCTATAGATGTTTGCGACTAGACGTCACACAAAAATTTTTTCATTGATTCTCGCGTTTATTTATTAACTAAAAATACACAAATTGAATAAGGAATACTTAAAATATCATACCAAAATTATTGGTAACCGAATTCAAGCATGGTGTGACAGATTGTGACTTACATGACATAAATCCATTCTCTCAGTGGTTGCATGCTCGCGGCCAATTTTCAAACAAGGAGTGGACCTTGCATAACTAATTCCATTACCAATGAAACAGAACATCAATACCATGACCAGCGACTCAAGATAACGCTTCAGAGCCTTGTTGGGTTTTCCAATCTTACGGCGTAAGGTAACTTGACGACGAATTCTTATCCATATACCTACTCTTATAAATTTTTAACACTGGCAAAATATGCATACGTTTACGTAGTAGATTGTCAACCTGGCTGCACTTTGCAATATCTAAAAACGATTTGGTTCATTTCTAGTTATCAGAAAAACAGGGCAAGGGGGGCACAGGCGTCAGGTTTAAACCGTGGCAACCGACGCATGCGTGGGGCGGCCAGGGACAGTCGAGAAAAGAAAGACTGCAAAATGTGGATAAGAGAGAAAATTCAAGACAACATTAACTTTTCTGCATCAGTGCATGGTTTACCTTTTGAGGACTCTGGCCGGGACATTGTCGTTAGGGTCTCTGCTTTTGCAGTATAGGTCGTCTAAACGCACTTGAAAACGTACACGAAATCAATCATGCATATAATTCGAAAAATCGAAAAAATTTGTAAAGCGAAGCTTTTGCAGAGCGTACTAATTTACTGGATTTTTAAATTCAATAAGTCAATTTTGCGAATGCAAAACTATATTTTTCCAGATGCCCTCTCTCTGGCAAGGGATAAATAACGGAGACAACTTTCGTTTTATATTTTTCTCGAAACTCTTGAGAAAAATTGATGACCTGACAGATAACATCAATTGCTGCGCATTTCCTGATATTTGAAAACATAAATGTGTTCATATTTAGGGGCCCCGCCCTTGAAGGAGGCCATTGATGACATTCAAGTGGCCACCATTTTGTGTTTTTAACAAAATTTTAAGGGGCCACCCACGGAGAGAAGGCCCAATGTTGGAATCGATTACCACTATATTCCTGTTTTTTTTTTGTGGAATCGTGCAACGGGCTGTCATGTTGAAGGAGGTCACTCCCTGCTTCGTTTTGGGACCACATGACGGGGGAATGCACTGACACCATTTTTTCCAAGCTTAATGATGTTTAGCCGTTCATCTTAAGGTGTCCCATTTCAGACGGTACCCTCTTTCGGTGGAGCAGTTTCGGGGGAAATATACCTTTGTCCCTGTATACATGTAAATCTGAATACGCACATATGGAAACCACTGATGCATAGGTTACTATTTGTGATGACAGTGTACATGTCGAAAGACACTACTCAAAGAACTTTCGCAACCAAAGTAAACAAAGATTTCAGTTTTTTGTCAGTGGAGTTTAAGTTTACCTCGTGAACCGTATTGGTACCTCTGAAATGAACAGAAGCCTGAGAATGCCACCCGATTTAATTAATGTTTTTTACCGTCTTAAAGGCGAAGGCAACCTTTTTTCATGTCATTTTTAGCAAAATAGGGTTCGTTGATTATCCCAGACATGTTTTCACTTATTTAGAGAGTAGTATTTTTTGCCTTACTCATGTTTAGTCAATAACTATTACTGGTATTGTATTAGTCATATAACTACCTTACTTATAATTGTATGTGTCATATAAATGACCTTACTTGTAATTGTATTAGTCATAATAAATTACCTTATATCGCCTTGTAATTGTATTAGTCATAATAAATGACCTTATATCGCCTACCCAGGTCTTGGTTTCATCTCTGGTAACGAGCTTGCGATGCACGAACTACCATATATCATTCGGGACACATGACGATCATAAAATTAGTTTGTCCATGTTTGACATTTTAAAAATTAATTCGCCTAACCAAGAATGTAACCAAAAATGTGAAATACAACAAAGAAGTAGTAATAATGAAACTCTTCATGTACGAATTACCTATGCGAAATTTGCTGAAGGGTTTTCTGATAGATAAAAAGAGGGCAAAGATCTATTGTGTGCCTTTGGAACTCAGCGGATAGCTCGATACATTGACTGCAGTTTAAGACTTTACAAAGAAACTAAGCAACAAACCTCATTTCTCCACAGAGTAAAAACTAGAGTTCTATGGTAAAAATTTGTGATACTAATAAATGTAGTGTATGCAGCGTGAAATAGAGGCATTGGAACACATATTTACTATTGTTTTGCTATAAA
The DNA here is from genome assembly GCA_002633005.1 of Phoronis australis. Taxonomy (NCBI): domain Eukaryota; kingdom Metazoa; phylum Phoronida; family Phoronidae; genus Phoronis; species Phoronis australis. The sequence continues at coordinate 5,990 of NMRA01001269.1, read as the reverse complement.
AAAGTATACTGTGGAAAATAATTTTCATAACAGGGAGACATGATATATTTATGCACATATCTTGGATAGTTGTCAAAATTAGAGAATGAAAAAACGGAACAACTGGCCTAAAATTGCGACTTCCGCATAAAATGCGGGACATTTGGGTATATGCCAAGAGACAAGGGTGAAATGTTCGCTGCAACACACAAAAACGTCCGGGTATCGTAACACTCAAAAGCGCCATACGGCGTTTTTTTGTTTTTTAGTTGAACAGAAAGTTGCGGGTGCTGCAGAAACTCGTGAAATTTCTCGTTTTTTTTCTCTGGTCGAACAGGAAAACAAGACTGTGTTGTCGTGTAGAATTTGGCCATGTGTCAAAAGGTGGGCCTTTTCAGTGGTGTAGTGGGATGGCGTGAAAAAAATTAAAAGTAGGACACTAAAATCCGCAAGAACGAGACAGTTGGCAAGTACGCTTGCGGTAACACTGGGTTGGATTCTTTTACAATGTAAATTGTCCATTTTTTAAATTTATTTAGGTATCTAGGTAATCACTATAGATAAGATTACTTCTCATTACGTTTGCACTACAGATAAACGGATTGCGAAATGAGTTATAAGAAACACGCACTTACCTCTATTCAAATAAAAACACGAGTAGATTTTTGAAAGTTACACAAACATCTGAAACTATTCATTTGTAATTGCATAACACTCACTAACCAAATGCCACTTCTTTAGGTAAAATACTGTAATATCAATTGTAACGCCCGGTAATGTCTTGTTGAGACTCATAACATGAAGTTGATCAAGTTGTCGAATGTGGCTCTAAGACTCGAAACTGAGTATGTGAAATTACACTCGTAGTTTCGTTTACACTGTACTTAAGAAACCAATATTGAATTCCGTGGTGACGTGGATTCTAAGGTTACTTAAATTCGGAAATCCCCTCCTCTGTGAAAGACTGGACTACATGCTTACTTGTGAAACAGTGACAGGCTGACGCTCCTCGGGCGATAATTCTCCAAAATCCACCCGGGCTCTAGATAACGGGGGATAACGACTTCGCCATGTAATAATCTATATTTATTAACAGCGGTGAATACTGGTATAACTGATGGCACCATGTCTCGTATTTCAGGATATCATAGTTTATTCATATGAAAACATGACTGACTTATGTTTCGTTACTGGATATCATGGTTTATTCATATAAAACCATGACTACTTTGGGGTTACCGTCTTGAATTATTTTGCTATGGATTATGGAAGCATGATTGATTAAACAATAATATTGTAACTTGTTTAAACCCTACATACCATGGTCAAAAGTGCTAGAATTCGGTTACCAACAATTTTGGTATGATAGTTTAAGTATTTCTTCTTCAATTTGTGTACTTTTAATCAAGAAATAAACACAAAAAATAAACAATTAACATGTTTGTGTGACGTCATCAGTGAATCGGTCTCCGTCGTGTTGCTCTACACCAGCCACGAGCCGTAGTAGTCTCAAAAACTGAGTTCGACTGAGTATAAGGAAAAGTTGCATATGGGGAGGATGCAGTAATAGCAATCGAACATACAATATTTCAGTTTTTGCGTTTCCAAAAAACCGTAAGATCAGCCAGAAATGGCACAGCAGATTTGTGCGTCGTACATATAGGTGTGGCAGAACACGGTGGAGTAAGCGATCTGTTCAGCTAGGCAACGCTGTCGGTGCTCAGCCCATTTTGAAGAATCGCGCTCCGATCCGTCGCAGAAACGGATATTTGATGATGAAGGTTTCTCCAACTTGTAAGTATATTTTATGGAGAAAAATGTATTGTTAGTGTTGTATCATTGCTTGGAACGTAATTGTCAGACATACATTGTTTGAGCCTCAGCAACAAACTATGATATAATGAATGTGATTACAGTAAGCTTACATCAGTCCATCTTGTTCAAGATTTTATGGGAATGTATATGCTATCGCAATGCACAATAGTAGAAAATGGGATGTAGATACCACGACGACCGCAGCCAGTACAGAGGCTGGAGTCGGAAACTGGACCAAAATAATTGACGAAGTACAATGGTACAAAGCTTTAATGATTTTGGAATATAAACTAAGACAGAAACGAGTATCATGTACTTGAAAGCATCGCTATAATTAGATATGATCGTTCCCGACAATCGCACTCGGCACTCGAAGAACTGAAATCACTGTTCTCGACTGGGCTTTGACACATGGTCAGGGTAAAAACCTCGGTTACAGTTCGAGACACATATTACTCGATATTAAAATTATTAGAAAATTAAATCGTGATTCAATAAAAACCTTTAATTACCACTCTGAAATCTGGGCCCGGTCTCCAATCTTTTTACTCGAAATGGAACTCGAAATTAGGTTTGGCATTTTCTACTCTACTTTTGGGCGAACTCAAAATAAGTGTCCTTTATTCTATGCTCGAGTACACAATAACTTACGTAGATAATTTTGCCCTTAGTTCACAGTTTGTAAACCCAATATTAAAGCAATAAGTTCGAGTTTGAACTCGAAATTTCAAGTTTTTACTCGAGTTTGTAGCACGAATATAAGGGTCTTCAAGGGCAAACTTGAACTAGAAACTCCTATGCATAAACTGTAATGTATTCGAGCACAGTCTGATAACCAATTATCTTAAGTTCGCACAAAAGGAGCAGAGAAATTGCCAAAAATAGTTTCGAGTTCGTTTCGAGTACAAATATTAGAGACCGGGCCCTGGACTGTCCGCAGACTGGGTAGGCTCCGACTCGGCTTCACTCGCCAAAGGCGCTATTGCGGGAGGCCGAGTTCAATCGTAGGGCATCACTTTCGCAAAGTGTGCCGATATGGGGATCCATCACGTTTCACCTATGGTTTCATTGTCGTCCTCGTCTCCATATCCTTACATCTGTCCTCGTCATGCTTGCTCTCTTCGCAACATACAAAATCACTACTGTCAGTTTAAAACATCAAAAAGGGAAAAAATCCATTGTAGGGACTGTGAGACGACGATACCGAAGCCGTTGGTAGCCGGATTGTGAAAGCTTACTGAATGACATTAAATAATGGCTTTTGGCGTTTCAGTTTCCATCATCACCCTGCTGATATAGGAAAAATGTTTTCAAAGGCTAAAATGTTCACTGGCTTTCAACAAAGAGTAAAGTAGTTAATCTGTGCTTATCGCGTAAACTATTTTTAAGACGCGCATTTACACGTATCTTCAGAGGGCTAAGCGGCAGCATCTTTTGGCAAATTACGAAGAAATTTTATATCATGAAGTGTGTGTTTATTCCATGTAAAATAGCTGCAATCATAAACTAATCCACATACAGAACAAATTTAACATCGAATAACGAATTAATTGACCAATAGCCATCTGCAACTTAATACCCGACAGGCAGTAGGTTGAGCAGGCGATCACAGGCCCGTAGTAAGGCAAAATTATTGGGGCCACAAACCAATTCGACTTCGCCAAACAACCCCCCTTCATATAGCCCCGCCATCAGCACTGAGTAACAAAGTTTCACGGACAATAAGAATGGGCCTAAGGCCAGCGCACTAACGTATTGCTGGGAGCTGTCTCAAGTAAGCCAGCTGAGACCTATCGGGGATTTCCGTAGATAAACCCAGCATCGGTGTGTATTTGGAAAATGACGTTTTAGTGACACCAAATAAACGCCCGGGCGTTCATTCAGAAAAGAGGGGTGTGTGTAAACGGAAAGTCACAGGTTTCCTAACTTTAACAGTTTTTACTTAATAATCTGTTTTTAAATTTTATGCTAATAAATGCATAGTTCTCCAGCACTTTGCTCGTTTTTAAAAATGATAAATGCTCCACAAAACTGAATTTGTGACTAAAAGTTGATGCGTAGTGGGCTTTTAAGAGGAATTTTCCGAAAAACTCACCACTATCTGGACACTTGACACCAGAAGTTCGATTAGGCATAATTATCCGAATAAACGCCTATGGGATTTTCATCGAATGGGCTTATATGCGGAAAACCCCGTAAGGGGTCGCTCAACATAGAGAGGGCCCAATGCTGGAATCGATTGCCTCTATTTTCGTGTTTTTGTGAAATCGTACAACCGGCTTTCATGTTGAGAAAGGTCACTTCTTGCAGGGTCACACGACCACGGAATGAACTGCCACTCTTTTCCAAGCTTAATGATGTCTACTCTTTCATCTTAAGGTGTCCCATTTCGGATGGGACCATCTCTCGGTGGGGCGGTTCGGGGGGAATTATCCCTTTGTCCATCTGTGCATGTAAATCCAACTGTGCTAAGTATTCACGAGGGCAACCTGAGATTCCAAACTTATCAAAAAACCCAACACATTCGTGCACAGCACAGTAGTATCGAGACATTCGACCCGAACAACCAAAAAATGTGAAAAATACAATAGGATTCACGCCATCGAAAAGATGGAATTTTAATTTGAAGAACGTGTAAGACCAATATTTGTTAATTACACAATAGGAATATTTCCGATGGTTAGTTATAAAACAATGTTACTTTTCCCCATAGTATCACAAGAATCGTAATTCTTTTGAAGATCGATACTAAAGAGTTGTTTGTAAGGAATTGGCACATGTCGAAAAAGAATGTCAGTGCTGCGATTTGTGATGACCGCGTACATGTCGAATGGGGGTTCTTAAAGTACTCGCAATCATAAACAAAAATTTCAGCTGGTTTTTTGGAGTTAAATTTTAACTCGTGAACCGTTATAGGTATCTCTGAAATGAGCAAAATACACCTTAATACGAATGCCCATCTTCCATGTTCCCCCGATTTCCCGTCAAAAATCTGCGAGCATGCCTGTGGAAATTGCTTATTACATTCCGTTTTGATAAATGAATTCGTTGGTTTCTAATTTTTGTGTTTATGTACATTCGTAAATCGACATTTAGAAGCTTATCTTGTTTCAGTGAATTTATTTGCAGCCTGAAGTTGGAAAAACTCCGATCCCCAAATAGAAAATTACACTTAGACGATTTTTGCCTATCAAAAATAACTCTCAAGGACATTGATGAAATTCATCCTTAAATAAATAAAATAGCTCATTAAATTGGAAAGGTTGTCTTTTCCCTTTCTCCATGATTTTAGTTTCCTGTAGTGTTGCGTAATGAATTTTGTTCTTCACAACTGAATCGTTTGCTTGCCTTTCCCGTACACAGACGGAGCACGTCATGACTTACCATCAACGTTAAAAATAAGATGTAACTATGTACAGTGTAGTAGGCCAGCGCAGAATCTCAATGATCCACAGGAACTGAATTTGAACTCCAGACGTTGAAGTGTGTACATTTTGTAAATACACTCTGTATCATTTTCCTCAGCCACCAGAAATTGGACTACCGGCCGTGTTTCAACATGGATTATTGAAACAGCCCCAGAGGCACTATGCCATGGACCTTTTCAAAAAATCCTTCAACTAATGGCTATAATGTCATGAAACTGGACCATAATGAAACGAATCTTGACCTTGGAGCCAGCGCAGGCGGATATGTACAAGCTAAGCTGCTTGTCTCAAGTGAATCATGGCTGAGCTGACAAGCGACTAGCTTTAGTTCCTCGTATTTCGTATTTTCAAACTGTTACCGGGGTTTTCCGTAGAAGTGTTACAGCTTCTGATGTCAAGTGTCCAGATAGAGGAAGTTTATTCGGAAAATTTCCTCTTAAAAGCCCACTACGAGTCAACTTTTGGTCACAAATTCAGTTTTGTGGAGCATTTAACATTTTTAAAAACGAACAAAGTGCAGGCGAGCTATGGATTTATTAACATAATTTTTAAAAACAAAATTTTAAGTAAAACATGTCAAAGTCAGGGAACCTATGACTTTCCGTTTACACGCACCCCTCTTTTCCTAATGTATGCCCGGGCGTTTATTTGGTGTTAGTAAAAAGTCTGAAATTTTTCATTTTACTAAGTGTTATCAGGAAGAGATAACCAGGAAGGGACAACTAGCTAAACCACCGTTTTTGGCCTCCTTCCCCGGTCTAATTTCAG
>NMRA01001268.1:0-32584 GCA_002633005.1 Phoronis australis | reverse complement strand
TATCCTAGATCCGCCACTGCGTGTACTGAATTTAAAAGAAAAGAAACGTTCAAACGTGTACAGGCATTGATGTCAATCCACCAATCCACAATCAAAGTGGACACTGGATGAACAACATACTTGGATTTTTGACGATCACTTTCAATTCAAAATTTGAAAATTCCTACACTTCTACCGTATTGTGCTGGTAGTTGGCGCGCATACATAACGCAGAAGACGGAAAAAGAAGGTATTTTAATTATTATTCGTTTCAGCAGTTGCATCAAATGACTCATCCGAAAACAGAGTGACGCAGCTTAGACTGGTAAAATAAGACAACGGAAAATCAAAATTCGTGCAAACACAATGTGCTATCCGTCTCGGACAGGTTTTTAGGTTTTGTTTCTAATAGTGAATCACGTGGAGTATTCTGCTGTTTCCGCATGGTCTTGTGAGGTCTCTGCAACATCAGGCGCGATGTTTCTGGTTTTCATGCCCTGACGTAAACTTGCGGACAAAAATCTTTCACCACCGGACTCAGTGGCTTTATTGAAAATTGAAGTGCCTAGTTCCTCAATGTGATGCTTATTCATTGGGAATGGGCTTATAGTCAAAATTTTTCGACTCTTCAGGCCCGTAGGAAGGAAAAATATGTAGGGGGGAGGCACAAAACCAATTTGACTTCGCCAACCTACCCCCTTGCTATCGTAACCCCCCCCCCCTCCCCCGTTCTCTGGATGTCATCATATTTGTACCGAACCCCACCCCTTATGTTCGCCATCGGTGGGCGTAATACCGGAGGTGCAGCCATCAGGATTTGAGTAACCGTGAACCAACAAAGATTCACGGAGACTAAGAATGGGTCTAGGCCCCGAACGCATTGACGAGTAGCTGGGAGCTGCCTGGAGTAACTATAGCTGGGTCGAAGGTCAAGGTTCCTTTTATTTTGTTCCAGTTTTGGGAAAACTTCATTTTATTATGGCCATTCTTTGAAGTATCTTCTGGAAAGGTGAGGTCCCGAGGTGCCTGGTATGAGTGCCTTTGTGGCCGATTCGGAATCCTTTGATGAAACATACCCGGTAGTCCAGTTTCTGGTTGCTAGGGAAAATGATACAGCGTCTTAATTTCATCAATGTTTTTGAGAATTATTTTTGATAGGCAAAAAGCGTCCAAGTGCACTTCACTATTTGGGGTAAGGATAATAATTTTTTCCATATTCAGGCTTCAACTAAACTCCCTTAATCGTCATCATTTCTTAAAAGATTAACTTCTAATTGCCAAAAATCACAAATTAACCCGTCGGTAGATACATAAACATGTTTATCAGAAACAAACGAATTTGTTGATCAAAATGGAATATTATAAGCAAGTTCCGCAGGCATGTCGCAGATTTTTGACTGTTAACCGGGGAAAATGAGAGATTGGGCATTCATATTGAGGTGTATTTTTGTTCTTTCCGAGGTACCTATAACGGTTCTCTAGTTTAACTTGACCTAAAAAACGCTCAAATATTTGTTTAATTTGTTTATCATTGCAAGTATTTGGGTACACTAGTTCGACATGTATACGGTCACCCCAATGGTAGCCTCGACAGCAGTGTTTTCCACATGTTATAATTCCTTACAAACAACTCATAGTAACCATCTTTAAAAGAGATAGTATTCTTGTGATAATATTGGAAACAGTTCCATTATTTTATAACTAACGATCGGACATAGTCCTTTTGTGTAATTAACAAACAGCGGTCTTCACTTTCTTTAAAATTCCCGACTCCCTTTCGATGGCGGTCAATCCTATTGTATTTTTTCACATTTTCTGCTTCTTTGAGTCGAATGTCTTGATACTGCTGTGCTGTACACGAATGTTTTTTTTCATTTTTAATGAATTTCGAATCCCAACTTCCCTCGTGAATACTTGGCAGTGTCGGATTTACATGTATAGAGGGATAAAGGAACATTTCTCCGAACTGCTCCACCGAGAGAGGGTGCTGTTTGAAATGGAACGCCTAATTATGAAAAGCTAAACATCATTAAGCTTGGAAAAGAATGACTGTTCATTCCACCGTCGTGTGGTTAGACGACGGTGCAGGAAGTGACCTTCTTCAACATAAAAATTGATTTCACAAAAAACAGGAAAATATACTTACAGGTGTAATCGAGCCCAACATTATGAGACATCTCTCCGTGAGCGTACCCTTAAGAATTTGTTAATAGAAACATAAAAACTGTGGCCACTTGACTGTCATCAATGGCTTCCTTCAGACATGGGTCCCCTCTAGCTCTATGTGAAAATGTCTATATTTTCAAAGATCAAGAAATGTGCAGCAATTGATGATATATCTGTCAGGTCATTTTCTCAAGTGATATACAATTCGAGAAAAAAGAGACAATTGTCTCCGTTATCCCTTGCCAGAGAAGGGCCTCTGGAAAATATGGTTTTGCAGTCGCAAAATTGTCTTACCGTATTAAAAAATCCAATAAATCAATACGCTCCGCAAAAGCTTCGAAGCTTCGCTTTACAGGTTTTGTCGATTTTTCGAAATATATGCATGAATCATTACGTGCAAAAGCGGAAACCCAACAACCAGGCCAGGGTCCTCAAAAGGTAAACCATATTATGCACTGATACAGAGTTATTACTATGTGAGTATGTTCTCTTGAGTTTTCTCTCTTAACTGCATTCAGCAGTCTTTTTTTTCTCTACTGTACCCGCCCCACGCGTATGTCGGTTGCCGCAGTTTAACCCTGACGCCTGAAAATTTTTTTTGGGAGGGGGGCGTGCTGTTGCAATTAATTTGTGGTTAATTTTCTGTTCTGTCATGGATTTTATTATTATTGTCTTGTTGATGATGTATTTTGTCCCTTCCGTTGTGTCCTAGAGATTTTCTCGGCTGAGGCCTGGCATACAGGGGGCAGGAAGGCGACTAGTCAGGGGACGTGAATTTTAGTCAATATTAGTGACTACATGCAGATGTTGGGATGACCAACGGACTCGTTAGGGAAGCCTATGGAACTGTTAATGACTGAAAACTAGGAAGAACACCATATTCATTAGTACCAGTCGACAATAAGTACGCGTTTAGTTTTTTTGTACGTGATCACTTCAATGTATTCTCTTACTTAGATCCGGTCAGGCTTCCTCAAGCGGGTTTTGACGTAAAACCTGACATTATGCTAGTTGTAAATTTATAACACGAAAAATAATACCACGAGACCATTCCAGCTTTTAATAATTAGTTTTCTTCCTTGAGCTAACTGGTGGTCTCGTCACCTGAAGACGTAGTATACAGGAACAGCGACCGTCAGAGGGCACCACCTGACGGCGATGCAATAACCCGGGAGAGCCTGATTTCTGAGATGTACATAATTATTAATTTTTGAATTTGACTGCAGTTATTTGCGTTAGAAGCATCGGTAGCAAGCGGGTTGGCTCGGATTCCTGCTGTGGTTATAGTTGGTACAATGAATCTCGCTTTCCTTGCACCTGCAAGGAGTTGTGTAGGCTATAACTCGATATCCGAGTACTTTCTTTGAACACACATTTGGAAAATCGCCAGAGCAATATGAGTCATTGCTAAAAATAAACGCGCGTGACGCTGTTAGCGCAGACAACGAAGGTATTTGATAGCAGTCGGACGTGTCGACCGAGCTTTCTGTTCAGCGTTAGGCGGGAAACTGCCGACACTCGTTTTGTTTCAGTAAGTTTACGCTATCACTAATCTGAAATGAAAGTTTGTAAAGATTAAGTTTGAATCATGTTGTCATCCACGATACTGTTTTAAGCCACACCGATCTTGAGACCTACTTTGGAATTAACTGAGGAACAATGTTGCAGAAGAACGCGTACGCGTTGCGCCTAGGTGTTGTATAGGCATATATAGAAATGTTTGTTGAAGAATGCTGTCAAGTTTTTTGAAAAGTAGAATGTTCCTTTCAGAGTTGTATTTCGTGTATAACAATGTCTTTTGATAAACGAAGTAAGAGTGTGAATTTCATGTGTTGCGTCTTTCTACATGGGTCATGGTAGACCCTATTAATTTTGTACTTTAATAAGTAACTAGTAGGCCTACTTGTGACAACTTGTGTTAATGTTGTTTTCTTGTCCTATTTTCCTGTACCCGTGCATAGTAAACATTTTATGTAGTTGCTTACTTTCTAAACCTTATTACAAACTAGCTAGCCTTGGTGTTGGTGTAAAGCTGTTTGATGTTATAGTGCTAGTTGTCTTGGTGGCTAGCTGTAACTCTGTGTTCATTTCCTTCCAACTCAAACACATTTTTTTCAAATCCAAGGAACATTACAGAGTACCCCAGAAGTGACTGAACAAATTTACGTGCAAATTAAAGATATTACACTTTATGCACTGTTAGGTATTGATTTAAAATGTTCCACTTTTGCATCAGGGACTGTCAAAAAAGGGCGGATTTTAGTGAAAAAATCAAAGTTACATCTAACGAAAAGAAATTGATAATTTAGAAAATAACTATTACAAAGATTTTGAGATTTTATTTGTAGCATTTATATCATACTAAATTTAATCATGTAATTGATCTCGTGGTTTTGCTTTGAATGCACTTCCCTTTTGTTCAAAATTTTAGGATAAAAGCACACTAATCACTTGAGCTTATTAATGGGAGGTTGGTTTAAAGTCAGTTACTAACTTCTAGGTAAATTCTGCTTTCAGAAAATATATACTTTCGCTGAGAGTTAAGTTCTATAGTTGTACAGATATTTTGCTAAGTGTACAGATTTGTCAATAAGGTCCTATATAACCTTAAAATGGTTGTTGTTAAACGTTAATAAGAACGAATACAAAAAGCAGTCAACGTTTTGCTCTGATAAAAAACCGCAGAAGTTGAATTTGAATTAACTTGCCTAGGACTGTACCACGAAGTGATTGACTTTTGATAAGGATAAGCTCCAGTTTAATGTCTATCGGTTATCAAAGGTTAGTTCATTGAAAAAACACCGGTATGATGCTGAAATATGTCTTGAGTGATTATAATTATTTTCTGTCTGCAGGACATGGCGTCGAACGATCCAGTTGTCCAGCTACGTCGACTGGTAGAGTGCCCCGTGTGTTTTGAACGATCCAGTGACCAGAGGTTTTTGCCATGTTTTCACTCATTCTGCGAAAAATGCTTGAACAGTCACATGATAGAACAGGGGCAAAGTGGTGAATTTCCATGTCCGATGTGCAAAACAAAATTTGCTGTTCCAAGAGAAGGTGCTAGTGGCTTCAAGCATAATTTTGTTCATGCCGGTATCTGTGATATTGTTTCGAATTATGACAGCATGAATAAAATGCATTGTTCAGCTCATGAAGACCGGCTTTTGGAAATGTACTGTGAGCAGTGCAAGGTGGCCATATGTTCACGATGCGCAACTTCAAGTCATAAGCGACACGATCTGAAAGATTTAGACGTTGCTGCAAAAGACGCCATTGAGGTGATGCGTGAGTTGTTGAAACCTTGGCGAGATGTTACGCAGCAGTGGGAAATGTTGCGCGATAAACATCAGCAAGTTGCACAAAGTTATGCTCAGCAACAAAATGCTTGTAAGAATGAGATAAAACGTGTATACAGTGATTTCCTGGAAGAGATCACTCGTCAAGTCAAAGTTAATGAAGAGAAAGCTATTGCTGAGTTGGAAAAACAAGTAGAGGCGGCGAGAAAACAGGCAGAAGCTGCTTGTGATGAGGCTGAACTGAACAGGTCGAAGTTTGCTAGCGTATATGATTATGTAAATAATGTTCTTGAGTCATGTCATGACGCTGAGAAACTGCAACAATTTAATGAGATTGAATCTCTTCTTAAGAACTTGAATATTGATCAAATCGAGAAGCGGGTTGAAAAATCAGTCTTTGAAATACAACCTGTGACAATTGCAGTTCCAAATGTAGCTGTGAATATTATGAAAAAAATGGAAGACGAAAATATTTCATCCATTTTTTTTGAAAATTTTGCCTCAGTTGTTGCAGTTTCCAGTAAATCACCTGTCCACCGTGTGACCACTGAACTGGCTGTTAAACATGTTCAACTTGAGGGGAGATTTAGCAGTCGGCTTGAGGGGGAGAGGAGAGGCAATTGTTATGGGCTGGCAGTGGGTGATGGGGTGGTGGTTGTAACGGACTGTGAGAACAAGAATGTCAAGGTGTTTGATAAAAACACCTTGACATTCAAATTCACGTTAAACACCTCCCAGCACCGACTGCAGTACCTTCTTGATGTGACATGTAATAGACTTGGTGAGATCTTCATCACCGACCACGACATTCACGGTGTTGTCAAGTATGACGCCAGAGGTCAACTGGTGAAGGTCTACCCAGGTGTGTATAAAGGTGAGGGGTGTATTACATGTCACACCGACCAGCTGATAGTGGCGGATAGAGACGGTGGACGGGTGTTGTACACGGACTTTGAATGTAAGGTCCATCATGAAATAGACGCCCCCTCCCTGGGTCTGAGTAAGTTCTCACCATACCGTATATGTGTGGATGAGAACACTGGACATGTGGTGGTGAGCCAGGAGACACCCNTTTGAAATACAACCTGTGACAATTGCAGTTCCAAATGTAGCTGTGAATATTATGAAAAAAATGGAAGACGAAAATATATCATCCAATGTTTTTGAAAATTTTGCCTCGGTTGTTGCAGTTTCCAGTAAATCACCTGTCCACCGTGTGACCACTGAACTGGCTGTTAAACATGTTCAACTTGAGCGGAGATTTAGCAGTCTGCTTGAAGGGGAGAGGGTAGGCTGTTGTGTGGGGCTGGCAGTGGGTGATGGGGTGGTGGTTGTAACGGACAGTACGAACAAGAATGTCAAGGTGTATAATAAAAATACCTTGACATTCAAATTCACGTTAAACACCTCCCAGCACCAACTGCAGGACCCTCTTGATGTGACATGTAATAGACTTGGTGAGATCTTCATCACTGACGGCGGCATTCAGGGTGTTGTCAAGTATAACGCCAGAGGTCAACTGGTGAAGGTCTACCCAGGTGTGTATGAAGGTGAGGGGTGTATTACATGTCACACCGACCAGCTGATAGTGGGGGATACAGGAGGTGGACAGGTGTTATACACTGACTTTGATTGTGAGATCCATCATCAAATAGACGCCCGCTTCCTGGGTCTGAGTGAGTTCTCACCAGACTATATATGTGTGGATGAGAACACTGGACATGTGGTGGTGAGCCAGGAGACACCCCCACGTGTGTGCGTTATTGACCCCACACAGCCGGCCGTTATACACACATTCAGTGATGGACTGGGTGTGCCGTGGGGTGTGTGTGTGGATCAGTTCGGCCACATTCTCCTGGCTGATTACTTCAATGAATGTATCCGTCTATTGACCCCTGCACGTGCACACGTGATCGCCACGAAGGATGATGTCTGCATACCTACAGCCATATGTCCATCAGGCCCAGGGAAGGTGTATGTACTGGAGAGGGACGGTGATGTGAAGGAGTTTAGTTATCTTGATATCTAATTTAACACACCTGTACCATCACCTGGTTGAATAAATGTTTGTGATAATGTTTTGATGAAATGTTTTGTGAAATAACTGTTTGAAATTCTTGAAGTCTGTATGTAACATTGTGTGCAGACGACAAAGTAATATTGGACGTATTTTGGCTAAAAATTCGAATAAAAATTTGACAAAAATCAGCACATTTATACCTGAAGGTCTCGTGCATTTGAATGATCATTGTAGTTATATTATAAAGTACGTGTGTTTACCTTTTTTACAGACCTGTTTTACCTGTGCGTAGTTGTGCGCGACGACATTTTATCGTCATAAAACGCTGTTTCTCACATTTCTGTTCGAGTGAAACACGTGTTGTAAAGATTGTGCGCTGTTCTCAATTTTCAATACCAAAATTCTATTCAGGACGTCAATAACATTATCATATTTCTACAATATGAAATAACTGTGATCATAGTGTTCTCAACCGTCGTACTAATGCAATATATCAAATTTGTTAGTGATTACTTAGTCCTCGTTTTAATTGAAATTGTCGCTCTTAAAATTCTTCATCAATATTATTGCACACGTAATATTTCATTATCGTCAAAACAAAATACATTGGTTAAAGGGACGTTATCATTTTCACTGCCGAAAAACGCAAGTTTGGGATTGAGTGGGATAAAATTTTTGAACGGTTTGATTAGTGATTTTATTACAAATCTCAATTGCCGCCGTTATTTTTCACACATCAGCTGAAGTGAATTCCTGTGACTTCTCCAGTGAAGTACGCTTGAAGTACTCTCCCACATGGGCCTACTGATGCTGGGATTTAGCGCAGCTAACGAAACTTCTGACTCCGGTGCAAGAATTTGTTAAGTTCGATTCCGAGCTGGGGCTGATCTCGGAAAGTGATTCTTCTTGACTGTAGTGTTGCGTTAGTCGTTCACGTGATCAAATAAACTGAAACCAAAAAGAACTATATTGATTTCAGGAACAGTGTCGTATCCTTGCACATGAAGTCACACCATTAAATCAATAAAGAAAAATTGCTCATTCACGCCCTTTAACGACTGATTGAAAGCAATCGAATTTTGGACGTCAGGCTAAGTGTGATAATCTCGGTTGGTATGTGTGGCGTGGACAGCACACAAAATTAATGTGAAGTTTTGTTTAAATGGCCATCACATATGTGCGAGTTTAGCATTTTCAGAGAAAAAAATCGTTTAATATTACACAATATAACTTTACTGAAAAGACCACCATCCTTTGTTTTTATTCACAGCCCGAATATGGCGCGTTATCATCGAGTTCAACCACAAAAGATTGTGCAGTGTTCTCTATTTTCAATACCAAAATTCTATTCACCACGTCAATAACATTATCATATTTCTACAATGTGAAATAGCTGTGATATTAGTGCTCTCAAGTGTGCAATTAACATTTTTCTAACTTAAAATAGTCCGCATTAATGCAACATATCAAGAGAGCTAGTTTTTGGTATTCTAATTGGAATTATTGATTAAACGGTGCATTCGTGGATTAAACTGCGATTACATAGTGCTCGTTTTAATTGAAATTGTCGGCTCTTATAATCAGTATTATTGCATACTTAAGATTTTCATTACCGCCGAAACAAAATACATTGGTTAAAGGGACGTTATCATTTTCACGACCGAAAAACACCAGCTTGGGATTGAGTGGAATAAAATTTTTGAACTTACAAGCTTTTAACAGAGCTAAACAAACCCCAGACTATTCCTTGCGTTGTGCGATTTTACTACAAATCTCCAATTAAAGCCGTTATTTGCCAGACATACGCTGACATCAAGTTCTGTGATTTCACCAGTGAAAGTACGCTTGAAATACTCTCCACATATTGATGCTGGTATACAGCGCAGGTAACAAAACGTTTCCTTGCGACGCAAAAATTTGTTTAGTTGGATTCTGAGCTGAGGCTGATCTCGGAAAGTGATTCTTCTCGACTGTAGTGTCACGTTAGTCGTTCTTGTGATCAATGAAACTGAAACCGAAAAGAATTATTTTGATTTCAGGAACGGTGTTGTATCCTTGCACATGAAGTCACATCACTAAATTTAAGAAAAACGTTTTATTCACGCTCTTTATCCATTGATCTAAATTAATCGAAGTTTGTACGTCAGGTAAAGTATGTAAAGATAATCTCGGTTGGTATGCGCAGTGCAGACAACACACAAAATTAATGGAATCCGTTTTTAAAATTGCTATTACATATTTGTGAGTTGTCTTTGATTAACATTTTTCAGAGAAAAAATCGTATAATATGATGTAATATAACTTTATTGACAATGCTAATGCCACCGTCCCTTATGTACATTATTCACAGCCCGAATATGGCGCGTTATCATCAGGTACAACCCTAAAAATAACACATCAGAGTGTACGTCTTCTTCGAAAACGATAGATAAATGGCTAATTTCCAAACCTTACGTACAGATATAGTTGCGAAACTTTTCCTTATTTACAAGCCTAGAAAAATACCGTACTTTGCTCACAAACCAGCGTATGCAGGACAGTCGAGTAAAAATGAATTTCATTCTTCAACTACTCTTGTAGAACATGCTGTACACAAACGCTCTTCGCTTGGGGATCTCTCATATTCGATTTTCACTGAATGGTTTACAGATCTAAATATAGCAACAACAGATAAATGCCATTAGTGTCTAAACACTGAACATACTCTTCCATTATAAGATCATATTTATAAAGCCTGTAACTGACAAGTTTACTAAAGATGACACTTTTTTCATGCTATAGCTCGGAATCAATACCTAAAGATCTCCTTTAGACTTGGCTTTGATTTGAGACGGGCTGAATTCTTTACTGCGCTCTGTTCGTTAAAATACTCTGTAAACTAACTCTGAGCGAGTCGGCTACTTTTTGAGTGCAACATCTTTGTTATAATGGTTTTTAAGATTATGCCCTAGAGATTCTGTAATATTCATATAGTTATAACGAGAAATCAGTCAGTTCGAGAGTTCGAGCTTCAGCAAGTGAATGTGCTGGGTCAGTTAGTTGAATATAAGATCACATCCACATAGGGCCGCAAATCTGGGCCAATGGGTGAGTGTGTATTTCGAACGCAGGTCACTTGTCAACATGCGTAAATCTAAAAGACCAAAAGCTTAAGCATAACTTTCGAATGAAATTACTCTAAAATTAATGACAACAAAGACAACCATTCATTTTAATATCGATTATTTTTTCCCATACACTTTCGCTTTGAATTTGTTTTTAAATGAGATGCTTGTTACTCGTTCGCTTCAGCGTCGCCGTAATTATAAGAAAGTTTTAAATGTTTTCGTGAACAATTGCCAACAGCTACACAATTCAATGTTTGCTTATGAACCGAAAATTAAGGTCAACTAAATAGTAGAATTGAAATGAGAACGAGAAAAAAATCCGTTACTGAAACGATGCAGTTAAACTCACCAATTCATACTGTTGACGACCCGCGGGACACTTGGCCGATATTGGAGTCCTGGCGTTCACTCCGTAGTCATAGTTTCTTGCTAGAAGAGCGATAACATGCAAGACATTGCGAGTTTTCGTTATGTATTGCAAGCAAACAAGCTAAACAGATGTGTCATTTTCTGCCGCATGAATGAACTTTCTCCACAAATCATAGCGTAAATAATCTAAATACAGCATGGTAATCAGCGAAAGACTGCAGTAGTACCGCCTACACATAGTTAAACCTCATAATGATTGCGGTTAAAACCATAGTTCTTAATTTTAGTTTGTCAACTTTTTTATATGTTTCCTTAGTTGTGTGACGAAACGGGTCACTGCACAGTGTAAACCTGTGTATAAACCAGCGTTTCAAGATTAAGCTGAGTTTGAGCCGAATTAAAAAGGAAACGCGTGGTGCACTGCGTAAACGTGAGCCTACGTCCTACTACGTCATGGCGCATCGTGTGGAAGGGGTTTCCAAAGTGACGGTGTTGACAGTTCTTTATAGATGGGCCCAGGTGAGAAAATGCACCCCACACAGTGTTATTTGCCGCATATTGTGAATGTGATATCTCAAATTTTCCGGGACAGTGTACACGTTTTGAATATCAAAACAGAATTTAGTAAAGAAAAGGTATCGATATGCTTTTTATCCTCCTCGAAACAAACAAGATCGCTTTGGCACAAACTCAATTTAATGGCCTAGTTTCAAATGAGCATGTTTAGTCACCCATTCTATCTCCAATTACATATGGGATAATTGTTTGTTCATTCGAAGTTTACACAGGGTTAAACATGCTACAAAGAAGCTTTTCGAGATGTAAACAATTCTTAGCCACACTCTCCCAATTTGTAAAACTCTACGCATGTTACTTTTTCCGGATATATTTACATTATCTTACTTAAACTGTTACTTCAAATTTATAAACAAAATGCACCCTAGATACTTCCACTCATAGACATCACATGTATTAAGATATCTGTGCTTCCACTACATAGAATTAGTCCAAGAATATCGGCCACTTCGAGAAAACACGTGCAGAACAAGGGCATTACTATTTCCCAGTTACATTACTAACAATACAAACTATCGACCAACGTACATGTACATGTGTACTGTGCCTCCTACGGAAAAAATCATCAACTCAAAACAGATTGCATTACCATATCTTTTGAATCACGGCAATTTTTAGAATGC
Organism: Phoronis australis; assembly: GCA_002633005.1. Lineage (NCBI taxonomy): Eukaryota > Metazoa > Phoronida > Phoronidae > Phoronis > Phoronis australis. The sequence goes on along the minus strand of NMRA01001268.1, from coordinate 20,445 downwards.
GTTTTGGATAAAACAATCTCATTCTTTATTAGGTTTTTCTTTCTACTTTAAAAATATATATTATGAGCAACTATGATGAAAATTGCCATGTCATGAATGTTTATATATGTTCGAATGTTCAGTGGTTGTGTGTCGCCGATGGTCATCTCCGATGCTTCTAGTTTTGGATTGTGTCTTTCAATACTCTAAATAAACACATTTTTTCTGTGAATTCATCTTGCATATATCAGTAATAATTATCAGTAGTAACCAGCCGCTAGCGGTTTATACCTTGGTTGGTAACCAAATTAGTTTGTACAAATATGCCATTAAATGAAAAAATATGTACACATACAATCCCAGTCATTATTGTATTCTTGTTTTGCGTATACACTCTTTCATATTTCTTTCCTACAAATGCGCCCCTTCAACACAACTCTACTGCGTACCCAATTAATTTAGTGTCGTGGTTACCACCTATGGAACTTGTACCCGAACACGAGTAATCTATTTTTTTTTCATGCGTGCACGTATGAGTGATCCGGCTGGGGGTCTAGGTTGGATTCATTCTCAGGATTTCCGTCTTCTCCAAATCCTTTTTATTGCAGTATAGTCTAGTTGCACTCACACAAAAAAGAAAGGAAAACATAATTTGACGTTTCTGCAGGTTTACCCAAAGCCACCATGTCGCATATTTCATCAACGTGCAATTCGCTACAGGTGGGCGACATGATATTTAGAGGATTTACAGCTTCAAACTGGGGCGGAAAAGACAAACATTTGGCGAATGTTTGACACTCATGTTTTCAGTAATATTCGATGGTGTGCTAATACATCGAATGATTTGTTAACACTGTGGCAGTCGTCGTCAATAGCCTAGAGTTTGGTACACCTAATCGGTTTCTCTTGGTTCGAATGCTGGGCATACATGTAAATTAGATGAGCATGCTTCTGCTTCGCTGTCGCTAACTTAAAGGAAATTTCACATGAACAACAGCAGTTGTTTGATTTCTTGGTCCTTGAGCGCTTCCAGTTTTCTGTTCTTGGAACCAAACTTTTTTCTTAGTCACGTTTTCCGGTCATCGAGTCGATAATTGCATAAAACTTTTTGAGAAACGATAAAGCAAATCGAAATATTTGAATTTATGTTTACAGCCTAGATAAAACATTTCCAATGTTTTACTAATTTAACCTATCCCTTGTGTTCTTTATTGAATAATTATTTGTGAAACTACGACGTGTTCTTCCCGGCTCATCGCTACTGGTTTTATTGCCAGCAATTTGAAAGTCCAGACATCTTCTCTCTTTGAGACGGTGCGACACATAGCATCCATAGTTTCTCTTGTATATTTCCACCGGATGATCCCTGTCCAATTTTGTCTGGATTTGCCAGAATTTTTGCCCTAATGCGACAATTTTTCCCGCGGTAGCGATAGATCTAAATCTGCAAATGGTAGCTTCTGATTTTTAGACCAAACATCTGACAGTTGAAGATCCTGTGTCGGGTCCACAAGGCACTAGGCAAGAACGACATTCGTGACAGTGCGCGTCGTAAAAACAACTACAAAACAACGCTCCCCGTCATGTAAGGAAAAGAGTACAACATTTGTTACAGCCAAAACAGCGAAGAGTGAAATTTTATGTACCCAGTTTGAAGCAGTACGTTTTTTGATTTGACGCCCCTAAACTGCGATTTTTGCGCCCTTGCAACGCATTTTCAGGGGGATCAGGCCCATCCACACCGCTGCTAAGCCTACAACAAGAGCGATACCAGGAAAGTGAAGTGGGTGATAATCAAAAGTGAAACTAGTTTCTAGTACTAGTACTGCCTCCCGTTCAGTAACGCAAGGACCCCGCTAAAAAGCAAGACTTCGCGAGATTACGTGAGATAGTGCTGTGTATTTTAAATAAGAACACGTGACTTTGACTAGGTTTTAGCTAGGTCCTAGCGTAGGTCCTAGCGTAGGTCCTAGCGTAGGTCCTAGCGTAGGTCCTAGCGTCTACTGAACGCAGGCCTGGTATGACGGCGGGCCGTGGAAACCGTGGGTCTGACCGTCGTCTCTCACGTTATCTTATACCCTGTAGCATCAGGCGTTCCGAAGTATTTAAAAGTTTTGTCACGTTGTTTTCAACTAATTCATAAGTGGTACAAGCAAACTTATGATTACGTAATTTGAGCGAGCAAGAATCCTACAGGGAAATTGTCGAACTTAAATCAAAGTTGGTCTGTTCTTGGCCGTTTCTTTAAGATTTCAGTTTTGAGGACGGACAGGGATGTTGCTTGGGGTTTGGTGTGTTAAGGACCCTCATTTGCAAAACGTTAAAACTAATTTACATATTTCGATTCCCAATAAAGCGTTGGCCTGATCGGTTATGTGTAGAACTCGTCCCTGCAGCAGGACGACAACAACTAAGTTAAACGTTAATATTTTTCCATTGGTTTAAACAAATTTTTATTTAGTTGTCAGCATGCTAGCTGAACACGCGAATGTGAATAGTCAAACTGGACAATGGATTTGACTAGTTTGCGAAAACAACATGTATTTTATGACGTAAATATCTGCCAGTGCCCCTGCAATCTTGTATAATCGACAACCTCTGCTCTCCGACTCCGGCATAAGTTTGGGAAGTCTGCATCCACGTTCAATTTTATCAGGGTAACCATAGATTTCAACATAGTTTTCAGTAATATTTCAGTATTTCTTGTCCGATTTTTTATACAAAAGGCAACGTAGCACATCGAGTGTACTGAGCCGGTTTAAACGAACTTAGCTCAATTTCTAAACATCAAATATGCTTGCTCGGCAATTACCACAAGTAATACAAGTCTGCCTAGCAATGGATACATCGCCAGTCAAAGCAATGAAAATATTCATTTGACGCCCTTAACTGTGTCATGCTCCCGAAGGCTGCAACAATGTAAAGTCAATCAATATTGATTTCGTTTATTGTTTTTATGCATTGTTCAAATTCAGTCCATTGAAATGGAAACGCAAAAATGAGTTTGTCGCTTCGTTGAACTTGCTTTGTCCAGGTATTATTACAAAAAAAAATCAAATAGCTTATTCTGACTATTCTTTGTGGGTTACCTCACAGGCGTGACAAACATCAACTAAAAACACATTTTGGTCTAATTAAAATATTATTTTTGCACCAGCAGTAAATTTGGGTCTCGTTATTGAAAATAAGTCAAACAAAATGCATTCAATGTGTCAACCGTTGAATTAGCCTAAAATAGTATTCCTTTACGTTTGACAGCATTTATTCTACACTTGGAATCACAGACACTTCGTACATATCGTCACCAAGCCTGGTATACCGTGAACTAGAAAGCGCAGTATTTTACAAAGACAAGGAAAAGTGAAAGTACGCATACGTGAAACTGCTTAGGCAAATCTCGTTCAAGGAGTAACTTGATCTGACATAACTGAGTTTGTGTATTCTCCTGCATGACTCATCACAAAGATGTAGTTACTCATTTCAGTAGAAACCAATAACCGTGTCCAGATAAGATGAGTACAGCCTAACAATAGAGGTGATGAGCTTGAAAGAACTGCGGAAAACATTGACGTGTCCTGGAAGTAGTGTGTGCAACGCGGCTACTGTTACTTGTGCATGCATGCAGACTTGTAGGCATATTGTGTGGAATATGAGAAGAAAAACATGTATAACCAGTTGAAACAGATTGGGCTCCGAACTGTTTATATTTGCCAGTCAAAAAGGTGTTTTAACACTTCAAGTATTTTTGTAAATGATGCCAAAATCAATTTTTAATCTGATTTTAATGAGCAAGTTTACGAATGAGACACAAAATGAAAAATTAGGCCTTCTTACATATGACGAAGTCACACAATTCTTAAAAAAAAAAAATGGAAAAACGACAAGAGCCCGGGCTCTGATGGTTTTTCAGAGGAATGTTTGGATTTTTTTGGGCTGACATTGGACATTTTGTTGTTCGCCTACTTAATACTGGTTTTGCTGTTGGCCAGGTATCATTAACATAGAAATAGGGATTACCTGCATCCCTAAGGGAGCAGATAAAAGTAAACTTTATTTGAAAAACTGGAGATCCATATCCTTACTCAAATTGACATACATGTGTATAAATCGGCTTCTTCGGTTGTGGCTGAACGCTTAAAATCTGTTTTGGGAAAATTAACCAGTAAGGACCAGACAGGTTTCTTTTCTGGAAGAAATTTGAACGAAAATATAAAAATGATTTAATATTTTATGCCCAGACAGCTAACAAACCAGGACTGCTTTTACTGATTGATTTTGAGAAAGCATTTGACTCACTATGGTGGAATTTTATTCAAAAAAACTTATCTTTCCTTTACTTTGGTTGGTCGATCAGAAGGTGGGTGAAAGTCTTTTACAGTAATATTAAGTCACGTGTTGTCAGAAATGGTCACCCATCTTCCTGATTCAATGTTTCACGTGGCTACAGACAAGGTGACCCTTTGTCTCCCTACATTTTCGTGATGTGCGCGTAGATTTTGGGGTATTTCATCAAGAATAATAAAAATATTGCTGGTGTAGTTGCAGGAAAAAAGGGGTATTCTAATTTCGCAATATGCAGACGACAAATTAATTACATTGGATGGGTAGAATTTGTCATTGAATGCACTACATTTGTTTGCTAGTGTCTCATGTCTCCAAGTGAATGTGGACAAAACAAAGCCATATGGTTTGGAAGTAAAAGTGGAAGTGATGACATGATTCCTACAAATGAAAGTATGTCTGTGGATGTATTTTGACCCTCAATTAGATAGTATGACGCATAACAACTTCACTGCAAGAATAAGTCATTATTAAAAAGTTCGAGTCGACGACGAAATTTAACGCTGTTTGGTAGAGTAACTGTAATTAAAGCATTAGCTATTTCTAAACTTAATTTTTTGTTGTCAAGCTTACCAAATCCACCAGTAAAAATCTTGGGTGAATTGAATACGACAGTTTTTAGATTTGCATGGCAGGCTCGCAATGATAAAATTAAACCAACTATGGCTTGTTTAAGACTTGATCAAAGGGGACTTCAGATGCTTAATATGCATTCTTTCAGCAAAGCTTTAAAACTCGCCATGGCCCGTAGATATCTTGAAACCCCTGCGTCTAAAAGTGGGGAATTACTGTACTCAATCTACCCGTTCTTAAAGAATTTTGCTTCATTTGGAGGTGACTTTATTAACTTAAATTCGAAGTTAACTCTAATTGGTAATTCCTACTGGCACTACGTATTTGGAAGTATGACATCTTTCTACAAGAAAATAATTGTTGCGAGTGAAGAGGGCTTTTTGAATCAACCTTTGTGGCTTAATAGTAACTTGGCGATCGGAGGCACAAGTGTTTTTTATAAGAACTGCTCTGTAAAAGGCTTAAGATTTATTAGAGATGTGTATAACTCTGATGGCGATTTCGTTAGTTTGAACCATATGGAAAACGGGTTTGATGTAAAAACCAACTTTGTAGAATATAATGGTGTTGTTTCTGTTCTAAGAAGGTTTCAAAAAAGTCTATTTCAAAGTAAATTTAAAAGTGTTAATGTCTACTGTCTTTGCATGTGTTTAGCAATTACTCACTTACGGAAACATTTGAAGGGTTGTAGACATTTTTGTTCAGTCTTTAATGACGTTAAGAAACGTTCTATGTCCGAGTGTAAATGGAAATAGAGTTAGGAGATAGTTTAAATTGGAAGAAAATATACGCATTGGCTTATGAAATTACATAGGATCCCAACATTAAATGGTTCAAATTTAGAATACTGCACAGGATTATTGCAGCAAATACCTTTTTATTCAAAATCCGTGTTCGGGATTCTAATGTATGTTCCTTTAGTAATAAAACTCCAGAGACGCTGTCACATGTTTTTAGGAATGTCGCCTTGTACAAGATTTATGGAAGGAATTCGGAAAGTTACTTCAAATGTTAGTGTCGAATTCAGGTTCCCAACTATCTCTCTTACGAACGTGTTATTCTTGGACTTTATGAGACGCACGATTTTTTATTTAACATTTTGCTTCTTAGTACTAGCCAAACAGAACATCTACATGGAGAGATGTCACAAAAATATAACAAAGTTTCACAGGTTTATTACATATACTTATGAGTAATATAATGCTGAAAAATTAATTACATATAAAAACTTTTTATGACAGCTTATCTGCGAAATGAGAAAAAATTCTTTGTTCACGTTAACTCCATGTAGAAATTGTTTACTTTGTACGAGATACGAGAATTGTCTCCCCTGAGGTGTACATGCGAGAATACTTATTTGTTTGTTTGATAATAAATACCTGAAAAAGTTTACGAATTCGACGCAGCTGTTCATCCAAAATATTCTATTCACTGTACTTCTAGAATCACAATAATACTGATACCTCATTTCTCGGAAACGACTTTACGGGGAATGTACAACATTTCTCAAAACATTCGCATGGGGTCGCACCCAAGAGAGTCGAGAGGACTCGCATTATTGCTCGCGAATATTTTATTTTCAAATTATTACAAAACCGTCGCAGCTGTCATGAACCCAACTCGAAGCCTTCGCAAGGTTTTGCGAAAAAATGCAAGTAGTGGAATGAGGACACTTCAACTTTGGCTTGCACCCCAAAGGACGATTCAGCTGCACGGGTTAGGTAATTTCACCTTACGAGCGTTTGAGGGACCCCTCTCTGGGCTCGTGTGAACACCACATAAATCTCCCGCTTGAAAGGCTTAAGACAAATGCTGTACTAAGCACACAAGAACAGGTTTAGGCATTTTTGCATTTACCATCAATTTTTGTTTGTTCTGAAATCTCTTACTGACTGTAACCTGTCCACACATATCCGGCGTACATCTACGGTGTTTGAAAAACCTTCTTGAGGCCGCGCTACGTCGAGGGGCGTTCTTATGCGTGCGGAAAAATACCAACGACTGGGCTACAAAATAGTTTGTGAATTGCTTATGAACGGCCACATGAAGAGTTCGTACACACGAAATAACAAAAAATTGTACGATGTTCGCAGGCTTTCGTTATGGTATTTGTACAAGTGACTTAAAGGAAAATACCAGATCCGAGCGTATAAGGACAGAAATCAAAGCAGTTTTTACAGAATGTCCTCGTTGATCGCGTCTTTAATGCTCGAACCTGATGCGTGCACGCATAGGCAGCGGATACTTGTCAAATGCCACGAGTCCAATATTCGAGTAACAAAAACATTCAACATTCCAGACTGGATTACGACTCTTTGAAAACACGAACAAAATTGGATGCGTTCCAGGCTTTACCTCAAAACGCATCAATAGAAAACACAGTTTGAATGTGATGATTATCGCTCACGCTTTAAAAATTGCAGCAGTCTTTTAGTCAAATTCTGAGGTGTACCGTATATGCAACTACTGAGCCCCAGCATATCCATTACAGTTACGATCATAGGTGGATTTAGCTGCTGCAAAAAAAAAAACATCAAGAGCGTGAGGAAATACTGAGCACTGATTAATTCCGGTGGTACTTAATATGCGGCTGAGGGAGCTCAGGCCTGTTAACACGTGCCTGACGGCCTGCACTAACGGCTTCCCGTAGTACGAGGTCCAGAAATTCGAGCCCCCGCTTTTTCGAGCAAGGTTTTCGCATACAATCGCAAAGCACAGTTGCCCAAGGCAAAATGTTGGCCCCCCCCTTATGATATCCTAGATCCGCCACTTAGTTAAAGTTACATTTCAAAGTTATGTATATGAACAACGACATCAAAATTGTTGCACTTATTGATGGTATTACTAACTATAATAATAATGAAGTTGGTACTAGTCTCGTAATCCTTGAATTCGGGCCGTTCGTGGCAACTTTGACAAGTGACCAGATGTGTTTGCGTGGATGACAGGATTGTGCAGACGATTACCGGACACTTTATATTATTACATCGCGTCCACCACGTACCTTGAACGTGCGTGGTGGCTATACCATAGGGTAACAAGGACCTAGAAGTAAATGTCTACTCTTACGTAGCGCAGCGAGACCACCTAAAAAGTAGTATGTGAATGCCTAAACCGATCAATCAACAAATAGTAGAACAAATTAAGTTTGTTATATGTTACGGTACAGTGGCCCGCATAGTGAAGTGCAGGCTTTTTTGAATTTCGAATTGAAAGTGAACGTCGAATATTTTGTTCATGCACTAAGCTTACACACTGAGGTGGAATTTTATCAGGTTTGCAAGAAGAAATGTCTTCCGAGCCAAGAGATCACTCCTGAACAGAGTAAGGAATAAGAAAAGTTCGTCAAGATACCAGTGCATTAAATCAAAATTTGTTTTTTGACAGAAAGCATGAATTTTATGAAACTTTATGAATGGCAACAGAAACAGCGATTAAAATCCAACACTTTTCACTTTGCAAACGACTCTAAACCGGTTCACCAGTACACGAGGCTAAGCTACACATGCTGTACATAAAAACGGATCCTCGCTATTGCCAATAGTGCAGGGTAATATGCTTGATTTAAGAAAAGGAATTCGATATCCCCAAACAAACATAAAAAATGCGATCGATACTTTTGGCTGTTGTAACAATGCAGAATGTCGGAATATTTTTCTATCATTGGGTGTTTTGGAAAATCAACAAAAGGTTGTATTGATCTGTTCGTGGGAGACGCTTGTGTAGAGTGAATAATATATTGCTGCATAGCTAATTTGATGATATGTAAACATGCCACTGGAGATTAAAAGCATTAATAAATTAAAAATTCATAGGTGAAGTATTGACAAACAGACAAATAAAGATTACTGTGTTTCCAGGATGGTAAAATGAAAGTATTTATCACATTTGAAGAACGTATTACAAAAACAAAAACAGAAACTGAATTCAATTTTCATAGCAGACAAAAATTATTCGAAACTGGTCCTTGCGCATTTGATGCTAAAATACATCAGTTGGATCTTTTTTGAAAACTTTTTCTGAGGTCTGAGCTTTATGGCATCTGTGCATCACTTGAAACCAGGCGCGGGTTTAACTTCACATGTTATTCCTCACGTAAGAATCGTGTACTTTCAAGTGGGCGCGACTTCCCTAAACAAAAAGTGATGTGTATTATTCTTCACGATGCGCACCCTCGTCACAATATAAATCTAAAAGATTATGTGTTCAAGTTTGACATAAACAAGTGCGGGTATCAGGAATTTTAGGTAATCATTACATCCGCCCGTCATCTGATTCTGATACAGCAATAATCTGAATTAAAAAATAATAGCGGGAAGACATTACCAAGGTCCTGGTACTGCTGTCAATATAATGCTGCAAGAGAGATCATTCACATATCGTATATGCAATTTGTCTCTGGCTTAAGTACGAAGTGTGAAAATTTTTACACATATTTGAACAGCAATTTCAGTCTTTTGATGAAGCTAAAAACCCGTAAAATACATGACCTATTTTTACGTTTAAAACGATCAAATATTATCCCTGAATGACTTTCAACGTGAAAATATTTCCGAGGGGGGGGCTACATGAACTCAACATTTGGCGAGGTGTGCGGCAGTTAAATTGGTGCACTTCACCTTTTTAGAAAGCTGACAATTCAAAGGGATCCACACAAACTTTCACACACTGTGTTTCCTATAACAAATCCTTTTGCACAGTGTTTTTGCACTGTTGCAATAATGGAATCTTTCAAAGACGATTAGCTGGAAAAGGCACCCTTTTGTAAGGAGTCAAAAGCTATGGACTGAGACCCCCCAATAGGATTAAAAGGTCGACTCTAGGGTCACCGATATAGAGCTTGAAAAAAAATTTGGGACATTACTTTTTAAGTTATAGAGGATCATAAATATTTTGGTAGAAAATAGCAACGGTTTGGGACAAAAATATTCACGGAAAGGAAAAAATAATGCTTTAAATAAGTGTAGACATTGAATCTTTCAATCAAATTTTTCAAAGGGGTTTCCTTTAATCTTCTCTGGGGTGCAAAAACTCGGTAAATTTTGCCCACTTGATTTTTAAACATTTTCAAGTGGTATGGGGATCATCTGGCGGGATGCTGGTGATTTCCAATGATATGTTTCACCAATTTGCTGTCTGACTAAGAAAATAAGGAAATATAAAACGATCTCTTTTGTTTATTTTTTAGTAACAGCCGATAGAAAAGACAGACCAATGCGTAGTTTACAGTGCCAAACTACGCGCAGTATGCAACTGTATCTCATAAACCTCATAAAGAGGCTTCATTAGTTTTTGCAAATATGATGATCAAATAAGTCGACGTCGATTACTTCGAAAACTTCTGGCCCCCTGGTGCCAGTTTCTAAAACTAGATCTTTGTGCAGTGGATGATTTGCGATTGCACACCAGTTGTTTTCTGAAATCTATTAGAAACTATTTTTAAAATTCTTCACTTTTGCATATCGAAAATACTGATTTTTAAATCAAAATCGCGTAAACCTTTTCGAACACAATAAATAACTGTCTAATTTCCAAACCTCATGTTCTGATATAACAAAACTTTCATGATTTAAAATCCTAGGAATACCGTACTTTGCTCTGAAACAATTAAGTAAAAAAGAATTTCATTCTTTAACTCGGTTTCGTAATCATAGATTTAACATAATACATAAAAACATTTCTGATACTGTAGGTAATCATTTCAATTCCAAAAACCATAATATTCAAGATCTTTCTGTACAAATAATAGAAAAACTCCAACACCCCAGTACCCCTCACAGACTTAAAAGAGAACAATATTGGATAGACAAACTGAATACAATAGAACCTCATGGATTGAACATAAAAACTTAAAATATGTCATTGAATTTTTTACGCAAAAATGTATCATTTTCATTACACCATATCTTATATGTCAATTGTCATTTTGTGTTTGATTTTACTTTATTTCTGTTTTGTTGATAAAGGAAGTTGTTACCACCGAAAATTTCAAATTTCAGTTGATCCATTCTTGTTTGTGTTTTATTTACCGATTTATATTCTTTAACTGTAATCTTGGCTTGCCAACCTTTTTCTACCTTTCCTTAATTGTGTGGCGATACGCGTCACTGCTCAGTGTATGCCTGTGTATAAACCAGGGACCAGATTTCATGAGTTTGACCTGAGACAATAATGGTCTGTCGGTTGTTTTCAAACTTATAAATCATTCCCTGTCCCAGTGAAGAACAAGATAAGATTGATCTTATATCCCTAAGTGGCCAAAATCAAAAGTTGATTTTCTAACAGAAGGCACAGATTTTGTTGCACCGTTGAAGCGAAAAAAGTTTCAAACATTTAGGAGTAAATGAAATACTTATGAAAACCTCGTTAAATGTGGTTATCACAAAATATTTTGTTTTTTAGGTTAGCAATAAGTATCTGCGCTCAATTCAATCACCGACTAAGACATTCCCTTGACGCTTTTAACGCGGCATTGAAACAACTCGAAGTGAAACATAATGGCAGCCTGTAGCGAACGGAGGAGCAACGACTGAAGATTCGCAAGTTTCATGCGCCAACAGTAGCCAAGCTGTCTCTTGAGAGTATCTCACTCAGGGACTATCTTACATGTATGTATGGTACGCTCTTGAGAGTATCTCACTCAGGCCGGGCTATCTTATGTATGGTACGCTCTTGAGAGTATCTCACTCAGGCCGGGCTATCTTGTGTATGGTACGCTCTTGAGAGTATCTCACTCAGCGGCTGTCTTACATGTATGTATGGTACGCTCATTCTCCACGTGTTTCGCTCAAATTCAAATAATTGCCAGAATCTTTTATTCGTTTTTCAAGAGCTGATTACAGGCTTGCATACAATGAAGAACATTAGCAAATGTTGTTTTATGACATCTAAAAAGTGCAATCCATATTTGTAATGGACTAAAGTGTTTTTAATCTTAATTTGGAGGAGAAATCTAATAGAATAGCTATAAGAGGTGGGCCCAATTTTTGATAACCGTGTTTGGAAGCCATTGTTTTGCATCACCTAAACCGTAATTCAGTGTGAAATTAAGTGCTAGCAGTAAGCGTCGTTCACCTTGTCCTGACATGTTCAGTGCACTACAAAAGTACAAAGTACAAAATGTGATGCAATTGGTTGTTTTGGCATCTGAATGTAAGAATTCAGCGTCGCAGTAGCGTTCGCCGTGACGGGAAATGGTGAAGGAAATTTCCAATAGAGTTAACGATCAGGAAAACATTGTTACAGTATATGATCAAGATTTTGCCATAACGATGACTATAAGCGGAATTCACTGCCATGACGGGAACTGTATTTTATCCATCGATTATTATTGTTTTCACCATCTGTGAACTGGCCTGAATAACAGTGTATCATGAATTCAACTTCCCAAAAGAAGAAACCAATGACAACTGGTTGTTTAGTGCCACAACAGTCTTGGATCCAATTGTTAGGAGTGTCACGTTTAAACTAGTAATTTGTTTTGTTTTGTTTTGTTTTGTTACTGATTGTGTAGTTCACGGCACTTTAAACCAATAAAGAAAGTCATTGATAACGCCTTTATACGAATTAAAAATCATTATGTAATCAGCTATCCACTTCTTCACCAGGAATGCCTCAAATGAGTCGTGAAGTAGGGCGAGGTCAGTACGGGGTCGTTTACTCTTGTGACATGTGGGCTGTCTTCTCACGGTGTGCTGTAAAGACTGTGGTGCCCCCTGATGAGAAGCACTGGAATGACTTAGCTTTAGAGTTTTACTATACCAAGTAAGAACAGGTGTCTTGTTTATATAATTTGAGCATTGGAAGTTGTTCATGGTAGATATCTTCAATTGTTTGCTAATGTTAATGTTCATCAGTTTAATTAGTGTTTTTCAGTTAGTAGGAATATAAACATCATTTTTTTCAAAATTTGGGAGCTCTAAACTGGCATCTTTTTCGTTTGAAACTGATTCCATATCCTTCGCAATCTGTCATTTTGTCTATTGACATGTTGGCTTACTTCCATCAGAAATGTGCCAGAACACGACCGTGTAGTCAACTTAAGGGGTTCTGTTATTGACTCTAATTACGGCGGAGGTCCTGCTGTCTTGCTCATTATCGACAGGCTCACTAGAGACCTCTACTCAGCGATAAGGACAGGGCTAGACTGGCCAAGCAGGTTAGTGTATAAGGTCGCTATTCTTAGGATTATCTCCCATGTAACTTTACACTGATATTTCATCTGTTTAGTTTGGGTGATGTGGAGCTGTGACCATGAAGTAGTAATTTTAGTCTGAACACATCAGTAAGGTAGTTATCTAATTATAAAATAATTTCAGCACAGCCAATGACAAGTTGACTTACAAACATTTTGAGAACTAGTTTGATGGCTCTTATTCAATAAAGAACACTGGTTCCGAAAACGCGCGACCCCTGCAAGCGACTAGTGCTGAATATTTTGTATTAATATATACACGACACTATTTGGTGGAAGCGATCCCTTTCACTTGGTCTGTTCACAATTATTTACGTTGGAACATTTCTTCTACGGATATTGCTCTCATTGTTACGATTGGTATTATGTTATACTAATCGTTTTCACTCCTCTTTCTCATGTAGACTTCAAGTTGCCATAGATGTAGTAGAGGGAATGAGGTTTCTACATAGTCAAGGTCTGGTACATCATGTTATCAAGCTGAAGAATGCATTGGTGAGTAGCACTGACTCACAGGATATCAGACAGAAATATCAGCCTGATATGTGTTCATAGCAACCAAAATGGCAGTATGTGGCGATAAAATCAATGTCTTGTTTGAACTGACAAATATTTTTGTGAATTCCATAAAAAATAGCTCAACTGTCAGTCAATGGGCATGTTTTGCCAACTTATTGGACTACATCTTTGTATTGTTTAAGATTGCTAGTAAGTTTTTTTTTTCAACAATCTGTAAATTTCCAGGCTTCAGCTGTTCCTGTATGTACGACACTGACATTATTCTGTTATTGTTAAGAAACCTGACGTTCTTTCAGCTGGACAAGAGGAACCGAGGGAAGATAACCGACCTGGGCTTCTGCAAGCCAGAGGCAATGATGAGTGGCAGTATTGTAGGTAGGTAGTGTCTGGCCTGAGGTAACAATGAGTGGCAGTATTGTAGGTATGTAGTGTCTGGCCTGAGGTAACAATGAGTGGCAGTATTGTAGGTAGGCAGTGTCTGGCCTGAGGTAACAATGACTGGGAGTATTGTAGGTTTGCAGTCTTGCCTAATGACACGGCATTTTGTGATGTGACTGACTGCTGTTTGTATCTTTGGTACTTGCTGGTAGTCTACATTGCATGTTTATGAAATATTCTATGGGTATTTAAACACAAACGATAAATATGACATTGGTTGAAAGCTCAATAAATCAGTCAGGACTCCCCGTTTAATCATGCTCTCCGCAACCATAAAAAATGATATAGTTGCTCGTCTTGAAGGGGAAGGCAACATTTTTTTCATGTCATTTTCAGAAAAAAATAAGGTTAGTTGATTATCTTAGACATCTTTTTCACCTAATTACAGCTTTTTGTAATTTAATTAATTACCCATCCTCTACTCCGGTAGTGACGTTTTGGGAGGCAAGAATTTCGCGCCAATTTCTGTTCATATGGTCTGACTGTGAGAGTTTTATAGCCAGTCATTCTTCTACCTTAGTTGTGATGTGTTCGGTCGTTGTTTGTTTTTGTTTACGAGTCAGTCAACATGCCACACTGTTGCTGCGTACCAGAATGTACTCATTGTCGTCTCAAGCGCGTTTTGGGAATCCTGCTTTGCATCTCTTCCGGAGGATGACACACTTCGCCGTCAGTACTTGGCTCGTTCGGGTGACGCACCGTTACCCGTCCACGCAACGTTCAAAGCAGTGGAGGGTTACCGAGTGTGTTGCAAGCATTTTCTGTCGTCAGATAACGAGAGAGATATGTACGCTAAATTGGCGAAGATCCCTGTGAAACAACGCGTCAAGAAGGGTGCCATACCGTGGCTCCTAATTCCTGGCAGTGCCCGTCGCGCTTTTGAAGAGAGAAGTACGTTTTTGAAGCGAGAAGCCTCGCGAGCCACTATGTACAGTGACTGGAGGCACTTCATCTGCTGTCACATTTGCCTCCCAACGTACCCCCAGAGCATGCAATTCCAGGAACTAGCAGTGATTCGCCCTGTGCTGTTGTCTCTAGCCCAGAGCCTCTAAGCAGCTCTGCATTGAAGTTAAGTAGGGGGAGTATACAGGTCCAGTTCGATACCCAGAGAAGAGGACAATTCGTCGTCCAATAAAAAGATCGGTGAGCCAAACTTTGATAAGTTTATTGCGGACTTGTCTGAAGCATTGTAGCTACATGTATCTAGAAGGTGCCATGTGTGTGGCGAGAGGGTCACACGGCGGGATGTTAGCAGTTTGTGTGCTCAGTGGGAGCGTGTCGCGGGGCACTCGGGCAAATGAGACAGTTGTGCTTGTGAGTACTCTGCCTGATCATTATACTCGGGCTGCAACATATACCCACCCACTGACTGTCCGTGAAAAAATTCGTCGTCACCACTGCTATGAACACTCTCCGTTACTCACACGCATCACTACTCTACTTTCACTGAGATATGGGTCGCCGACTCTAGCCATTTTCAGATTAACACAAACCAGAGAAGAGGACAATTCGTCGTCCAATAAAAAGATCGGTGAGCCAAACTTCGATAAGTTTATTGCGGACTTGTCTGAAGCATTGTAGCTACATGTATCTAGAAGGTGCCATGTGTGTGGCGAGAGGGTCACACGGCGGGATGTTAGCAGTTTGTGTGCTCAGTGGGAGCGTGTCGCGGGGCACTCGGGCAAATGAGACAGTTGTGCTTGTGAGTACTCTGCCTGATCATTATACTCGGGCTCCAACATATACCCACCCACTGACTGTCCGTGAAAAAATTCCTCGTCACCACTGCTATGAACACTCTCCGTTACTCACACGCATCACTACTCTACTTTCACTGAGATATGGGTCGCCGACTCTAGCCATTTTCAGATTAACACAAACTAAACAACCCCTAAATCCAACGTAAGTGAGTTCTCTAATAACCTAGCTTGTCGTAAAATACTCCTCGATGAGAAGTGGCGACAATTTTAAAAAACAGCACGACAACAAAAGTAGTACAGATCCTCACAGTAAACTCAACACAGAACCAAATTGGCGCGAAATTCTTGCCTCCCAAAATGTCACTTCCGGAGTAGAGGACGATTTATCAATTAAATTACGAAAAGCTGTAATTTAATGAAAAAATAATGTGTCTGGGATAGTCAACGAACCTTATTTTTGCTCAAAATGACATGCAAAAAGGTTGCCTTCGCCTTTAAACTCCCCTTATTGACGGTCCAAACCACAAGCTTTTCTCTCAAATACCATGCGTGGACATCTGCATATCAATAGATGAGATAACAACTGGCGACTGATTTGGAATTTGAACATGAATATCTAACATTTCTAACTGGCAGTAGCGTGTTCTGCCGTTGTTACTATAAGGGTATGGTCTAAGACCTTACATTGAAACTCGACATCTGCAGCTTAAGAGAGACATTTAGTATTTCTTTCTTTGTTTTTCACTTAAAATTTTATTCTATGATTTATCAATTTGAGGTTTCTTTATGATTATTTAATTAATTCTTAATTTCAGGTACACCTATTCACATGGCACCAGAGCTCTTCAGTGGTAGCTATGACAACAGCGTAGACGTCTATGCCTTTGGCATCCTGTTTTGGTATGTTTGCGCAGGCAGTGTGAAACTGCCATACTCCTTTGAGCAGTGCGTCAGTAAGGACCAGCTGTGGACTGCATTCAAGAGAGGTGGGTGGACGTGGGGACAGTGGGTAAATGGTCGTATCAGGATTGTCATATCCATTAAATGGCTTGAGCTAGCTAGCTACTTGAGATACTTATCGTCACATCTATGTCTGTTGTAAATGATTTTGTAGTGAGAAAGGACTGTGCAGATGTACAGTAAATAAATATTCATTGGGTCCTTTCTCAACTTATAGACAGAGTTAGGCTACGTGCAGTTTTGTTTCTGGGTTGTACATTAAACTCTTCAGACAAGTCTGATTCTGCCTTTCCACTAGAGCCTGGAGGCAGTTATTAAGTTCACCAGCATTGTCACGAACTAATACTGCCTCACCTCTAATCCGAGGCCGGGGCCCTTGTTTTTAAAACCCTGTCAATCTCAGTGACGAGGCTCCTGTTTCCCGCGAGGCCCTAGTAAGCTGCAGCATTTTACAGTCATGGATTGCCTATCCTCCGGGCACCACACTACCCTCTGTAGGAACGTGATGGGGATACCTAATCAACTTGGCATGACTAATCTGGCACTTTAGGCAAGTCTAACATTTTATGCGATTTGTCGATTGAAACAGCTAGAGCATGAGCGAATCAAAAAGATTTTCGTCAGTATCGTTTACGACCAGCTTTGAACTGCTTTTACCGACTGCCTGGAGAGACTAGGTTGTACACTACACTCTTTCACAGTGCTGTGACATGTACAACTTTTCAGCATGGGCGGCGCTGTGTCAGAGGGCAAGCTGGCACACAAGAAGTCTCCCTGTTAAATGCAGACACTATTTAGTTCTCGTCTCTAACGGAGAATTCAGTGTAGATTTAAAATAGAACCTGAATCACAAACTTTTATAATGATGGACAAGCTGAGGTTTGCATCATGGTATTATTGCCCACGGGCGCTGAAAACCTTAGCTAAGCGGCCAGGGCACATGAAAGTGATGGAGAATGTGAAGATGACCGAGAATACAGTAATAGTTGTAAGTAAAGTTCAAGATTTCTGACATTTGCCTGTAACTTGGCGACATTGGACCCTACATGTATCTGTTTTTAGCTCATATTGACATTGGCAGTTTTGAAATATAAGCACTGAAAGTTGCGTTTTGTAAATTTGAGAACATAACAATAATTCCAGTTGATCTTAAAACCACTGAGCTGTTTCACTAGTCGGCTGTTGCATAGAATTTGTGGTTAATTTTCTGTTCTGTCATGGATTTGGACATTCTACCTTAGTGTTCTTGTTGATATTGTTGTCCCGCCATCTATTATGTCGCAGAGATTTTCTCGGGTAAAGCGTTGGGCCCGAATTCTTGGCGGCTGACAGGGACACCCAGGAGCAGACAGGCAGGCAGGTGGCCAGTCAGGGGACTTGAATTTTAGTCAATATTAGTAGTGACTACATGCAGAGGGAGGGTCGAAAGCCTGTGAAACTGTTGGTGACCGTCAAAACTAAGAAAAACACCGTTTTTCACTATCACGGCGTTCATTTTGTACGTGATCACTTCAATGTCTCTTACCTACATCCAGTCAGGTTACTTCCCCTAGCGGGTTTTTGACGAAAAACACGACATTATACTACTGTAATTTTTGCCATCGAAAACAATACCAAGAGGCCATTCCAGTTTTTTAATAATTGGTTTTCATTTCTTGGGCTACCTTTAACTCGTGAACCAACGAAACAGTCTTGTCACCTAAAGACGTACATATACCTTAGCGACCGTCAGAGAGCAACACCTGACGGCGTTGGCAATAACCCGGGTGAGCTTGATTTCTAAAGAGAGGTTCAGTAGGCTAACCAGTTACTGCATTTGACTACAATATTTGCGTTAGAAGCCTCTGTAGCAAACAAACTGACTCGGATGACCCATTTGGAAAATCGCCAGGACAAAAAGAGTCATTGCTATCATAGACTATAGTACATGGACCGCCAACTCCGTATACTTTCAATGGACGAAATCTGCGACCTTACGCACAAGCCCTTATGTCATCACTGGCGACACCTGGCTAAATTATCTGGGGCAATTTCCGGCAAGTACGTCGTCTGCTAATCATGGTCGGCTACGCGAAAAGGCCACGCTTCTTTTCCCTACTACACCCGGAAGAGCTGGGGTCTGTGCGCGCGCAGGGAGGTCAAGTAGGTGACCTCTGCTCGTGTCAGTCAGAGTAGGTGACCTCTAACCATGTAATCTTTGTTTACTTCCGCAAGTTGAGCTGTTCGTTTCATATTATTAGATCGTTTTGCAACCTAACCCAGGTGCGTTATCTGATGTATTTTCTGAAAATGTCAACATCACACAATATTTTATTATGTACATTAGACCTAATATTTGATTACACTTTCATTCTTTTATTTATTTATTTATTTATTTGTACCGATATAAATAGGCCTATATACGTACAATGGGGTAGTCTGGCCCTTCATGTTGTTTTCCATGGACATACAGACTTAGAAAAATGAAAGACAACACTTAAACGATCAATGATGAATATGAAACTGACATGGGAAGACTGATGAAACAAAATGAATAATAAAGAAACTATAAATAGACGATACTAAAATTATGAGACAATTAACATGAATAAATAATGTCTTCATAAATGATTAAAAACAGTTAATAAAGTACATGAAATCATGTATATCATCATGTATATAAAT
Organism: Phoronis australis; assembly: GCA_002633005.1. Classification (NCBI taxonomy): domain Eukaryota; kingdom Metazoa; phylum Phoronida; family Phoronidae; genus Phoronis; species Phoronis australis. The sequence continues at coordinate 1,077 of NMRA01001268.1, read as the reverse complement.
AAAAAATAGGTTGGTCTGAGGATATTTAAGGCACATTTGGTACACAGAACACTTCTGATTAAAAATTGACTTCTGATAATTATGGTATTAAAACTTACTAAGGATGATACTGATTTGGAATCGCCAGAAATAAGCCCCGCTGTATTAAATGATTTTTTACCAGTTTCATTTCTGGTTTTTGAGCAAATTGAAATTGGATGGCTGTGAGACCCTATGTCATCGTGTATTATCATTATTCCCATCTCCATATTGAGGTTTTCAATATTAATATATCTCACACCAACTCCCAGTATAATGCGTGCAGCCATATCTTGAATAGCCTGACAGTTTTCATACCCATGTACACAGAACACTTCTGATTAAAAATTGACTTCTGATAATTATGGTATGAAAACTTACTAAGGATGATGCTGATTTGGAATCGGAGGGGAAAGTACTCCGCCAGAAATAAGCCCCGCTGTATTAAATGAATTTTTACCAGTTTCATTTCGGGTTTTTGAGCAAATTGAAATTGGATGGCTGTGAGACCCTATGTCATCGTGTATTATCATTATTCCCTTCTCCATATTGAGGTTTTCAATATTAATATATCTCACACCAACTCCCAGTATAAGGCGTGCAGCCATATTTTGAATAGCCTGACAGTTTTCATATCCATGTAAGATGCAGCGCCCCACACCGGGAGGCAGTAATTCAGGTAAGCTTGAATGACGATTGTGTTGAAAAGGGTTTTCAGTGTAAAAATAATACACCCACATAATTTGAACATTGAGGATTGTGCATGTCCGCAGAGGCAGATCTATACAGGGGTGGTTCAACCCCCCCCTCGACACACAATCAAAAGTAAAAATTAAAAAATGTCGCCAGAAAAACAAAATCAGCTACTAAAAACTACAAAGATCTTACACGGGAGGGGGTTTGCTACACGCCTCGAATTCGCTCGAATCCTATACCCCTCTTACTGAAAACGCAGATTTGCCGCTGGTGCAATCGACTTCTGGTTATCGTTTTTACCATGTCATCAACCGAATTCAATAGTTTATGTTGAGAACGTCTCGAGCAAATTAGGTCAAAGAA
>NMRA01001267.1:0-32667 GCA_002633005.1 Phoronis australis | reverse complement strand
CCAGTGAGTATCTGACACACAATAGAGTCTGCGTATGAACTAAAATGTTGAATAACTTTTGCAGAGTAAAGTTAACGTAACAAAAACAATTTTACAATATTCTGAAAGAATGATCCGTAATTCCCTGTCATGGCAGCTGGGCAGAAGCCGAATTCGTTGTCAGAATAGCCTTACCTCATGACGAAGAACAAAACTGCATTATCAAGAAAGTTATTACAAAGACTAAGCCATTCTGTTATAAGAATTTTGCCGCCACGACACATATTACAAGTCATTTTTTGAAGTTATCAGAATTGGCTGGTATAATGGGCAAACAGTATTCTTTAATTACTTTTCCCATGTACTGTAGGTTCCAAGCAGAGATGATTATTTCTGTCATGCAATACTCTAATATTAAACTGTTTAATTCCAGTCAGAAAGATATTTTGGCCGTCCACAGGATGCAGTGTACGACTTGAAGATATTTTCCAAGTCCTCATTAACCTTCACTATGCATAATACTCGCCATTTTGAAAAATTAACTCTGATACGCTAGGAACATGAAATATATAGAGGAGGCAATGTGGCCTAGTGTGATAGGTGCCCGCCTTCTTTACTTGAGGTCGTGGGTTCAAGCCCCATTGGGACACACTGCTAAACCCTTGAGTCAAGTTTCTAGCTCCTCAGCTCGATTTTAACTATATATCAATAAAGCAAAAAATAGTTCCAGTTGATCAGTGTAACAGGCCCACATGCGCGCCCAGCGCATGTCAGGTACAACGTGTACCACACCACCTGCAATTATTTTTTTTAAATATGAAATACATATGTCTCTCACGAATAAGTAAGGTTGGTGATCAGATCTCTTATATGAACAAGAGCAACGGAACACGTTGAAATGCGCCCACGACTGCACCACAAACGATGTTGCTTCTAGGGGTGTTTATTTGTAAAAATTGGCCAGTAGAAGGCACAGAATATATTGAACCCATCCAAAAATGGGAAGGTGTCATCTCTCCAAAATATTTGCCAAAGTCCATGAAAATCTGTAAAAGAACTCCATAGATAAAACGCCAAACAAAGAAACTGCTACTGGGAACCGCATCAGTAGTCAAACCTGTCCATTTGATGTTAAGTTAACAGGAATACAGTTATCGCAAAATTTCAAAAACATCTTGCAAATAATGTGGTTAGGAGATACAGCCATAGATGCAAAAACTGTCACTAGGAGGCACCACAGTAGTTGGACACCTTTGAAAATCAATGGCAGTCATGCTCTTGTCAGTAGAAACACATCTGTCTATTTTCATAATGATCCTGTGTGCAGTTTGGCAGATAAAGAAGAAGACAACAAAAAAGACAGAATAAAAAATAATTAAACTGGCTACAAGTCGAATATGTCGAATTCATCACAAAAAGGAAAGGTGCTGTCACCTTCCTAATAGAAACATGTTTGCCAAACTTCATGAAAAACCATCAAGGAACTCTGAAGTTACAGAGGCAAATGTAAAAAATAAAATTGCCACTAGGGAGCAAAGCTGTGGTTGGATTGGTCTGAAACCTGCTGTCATCTGTTGTCATCTCCATAGGAACAAATCTGCTAAATTTCACAAAGATTTTGCAAAGGGTAAAGGAGATACAGTTGTAGACAGAAAAAATAAAACTGTCACTAGGGGCAGAACTGTAGTCGGATCCGTCCAAATTTTGTTGTCCGTTGTCAACTTCACATAAATACCCTGCAGAGGGTTTGGAAGATACAGCCAAAGATGCAAAAAAAAAATGCCACTAGGAGGCGCCACAGTAGTCCGAGTCGTCCAAAAATCACCATCAGCTGTCTTCTTCACAGTAGAGACATAAATCATCCTTAGAGTTAAGGAGTTATAGCCATAGACAAAAAAAATGCCACTAAGGGTCCACAAACTAGTCGACCATGTCAGAAAATCAGTGTCAGCCATGGTGTTCTCATCAGAAATGCATATGGTAATTTTCATAATGATCCTTTGAGAAATTTGGCAGATACCAAGGCAGATGTCAAAAAACTACTCAATTTTTCTTAAATTGCCACCAGGTGGTGTAGAATATGCCAAATCCATCCAAAAACAAGAAGACATCTTCATCGCTTTATTAGAAATCTATTTGCTAATAAATTTCATGCAAATCCATCAAGGAACTCCAAAGATACAGAGGAAAACATAAAAAATAATATTGCAACTAGGGGGCAGATCAATACTCAAATTGATCCGAAACTACTATTGGTCATCTGTCGTCAGCTTTATAGGCACACATCTGTAAAATCTCAATATGATCCTTCAAAGAGCTAAGGAGATTTGGCTGCAGATGCAAAAAAAAAAAAAATCGGCACTAGGGAGTGACACAGTGGTCGGACCCGTCCGATAGTCAACGTGGCCTTGTCATCAGCAACACATCTTTAAATTTTCATTACGATCCTTTGAGCGGTGCGGCAGATAGAGAGGCGGACGCCAGAAAATAACAAAAATGGCCACAAGGTGGTGTAAGACCCATAGTATCCATTTGAAAAAATTGGCATCATGGCCTCCGCATTAAAAACCTATTTGCCGAATTTCGTGAAAATCCATCAAGGCACTCCGAAGATAGAGCCAAACAAAAATAAAAATAAAATTGCCACTAAGGGACACAGTGGTATTTGGATGGGTCAGAAACTAGTCATCCTGTCATCAGACCGATAGGAACACACCTACCAAATTTTAATAAGATCCTTCAAGGAGGTTTAGGCGATACGGCCACGGACGCTGGACGCCCAGATACCCGCCTGCCCAGACAGAGATGATGGCAATATGCACCCACATATAAAATGTGGGCGCATAAAAAGGGTGTACCAGAAAAAGTCTCGCAACATTACAGAAGAGACTCCTAAAAGATAATTCCAAAAATAGCAAAGCAGCCTATCCAGGAAACAAAATGGCCAGGAGGAAAAGACAAAATTGCTTATTAGCAAGGTAATGAAGCCATTGCCACATCTCTAAATGTCTGCCAAGGTGACTTGAAGGCAGACATGTAGTTAAACTCAATGTCTTGGCAAAAAGATCAAATAAGTTTAAATAGAAAGCTTTAGAGAAGGTCAAATTACATGTTTTTGTGATGCTGTTTATGCTAAAATAACTAAAAAGCCAGTGATACCCTATTTTTTCTTATTTCATCTTATTTCATACCAAATACAAAGGACATCAAAATGAATCATTTAAAAAAAGAAATTAATATGGAATTAAAGCAAAAACGCTAAAATTCGAGATTCACAAAATCAAGAGAAAGAATCCCCCTTCACGCCAATGTAAGAAAATAAGTAAACCAGAAAAAAAATTTAAGCCAATAAAACGTAAAACTAACATCGTGCAATAAGTAGGATTTCAATGATTGGAGGTGGTTTATCAGTAACACAAGTAAATTTCACATTTTTGCCCGAGTCCAGAGGTAACTCTCTTCATGCATTTGTAAACAAATTCAGTGTACCCAAACATTTTTTTGCAGATTTGTAACAGGCAAAAGACCAAAATACAATAAATTAAAAATTAGATGCACTTAAAATTTGTAAAAAAATCCAACTAAGAGGTCGAAAGGGTAAGAAAATATTGCCTTCAATACCTCTGAGAAAAGGTCTTCCACCAGCTGTGAGACCAGGTACCCATGACCCATTCGCTGTCATAACAGTCCACTTGCGAGGGGTTTCAATAGGAGCATCAGGCGTCAAATTGCAAATGTCTAGAGTATCAAAGTTGTCCAGAAAATCCTTGAAGTCCATCCTGAAAAAACAATTACCAACATTCACCGCGTGTAAAATCCAGTCGCTAATAGAAAATCTGCGAAATTACTGCAAAGCGATTTCAGAAACAAAATTAAGTAAAATTACTGGGGATGGTGAAATCCTATGAGTGTTGAAAATGTGAACAAATTACTGCACAGTTAGTCCACTATTCCGGAGTCCAGGCTTTCCTTGATAAGGGAAAGACTATTAATTGAATACATCACAACAACACCACAATTCAACGAGGGCTTCAAAACATTGGAGTAAATACAACTACTAATAAAAATAAGACCAGTATTACTAGTATTACTACATGTTCTCATAGGGATTAAAACTGGACATAGTGTGAAAGGTGGAATGTTGTCAATTGCGGTCTTCAGATAACAAACACCACGGTGTGTGTATTGGGTTATGAATCTTTTGTTAATAGTAAAATCATAGTTCGATAATGATTTTAATAACAAGAGCAACGCGGAGCGTTGAAATGAGCCCACGAATGCATCGCAAATGGTGTGCTTTTAGTGGTTATTTATTTGTATCTTAAAAATGGCCATTAGATGGCGCAAAAACGTACAATCCATCCAAATACAGCTATGGATTCAAAACAAAACAGAGCTACCACTAAGAGGCATCACAGTAGTCAGTCGCCATCATTAAACGTCCTCTTCACACTGAGAACATTTCAATTTTCAAAACCATCCCTAGAAGGATTTGGTTGACCAGGGTTTGAAAACAGCAAAAATGGCCACTAGGTGGCGCAAAATACCTACATTCCATCCAAAAACATGAGCAAAGCATCATCTCTTCAATAGATGCCTATACTCAAATTTTTTTGAAAATCTGTTTTGCACCTTTGAAGATACAGAGGTAAACGTAAAAAACTAAAATTGCCACTAGGAGGCACATGAGTGGTCAGATCCGTCCGAAAGTGGTTGTTCGTTGTCAACATCATATAAATACACTTGCAAAATGAAGTAAAGATCCTGCAAACAGTTTAGGAAATACATCCATGAGTGCAAAAAAACTGCCAACAGGAGGCGCCACAGTAGTCGAGTCGGAAAATCATCGTCAGCCGTCCACTTCATAGTTAAAATATACATGCAAATTTTCACAATTATCCTGAAAGCGGTTTGGTTGATAGACGAGTGGATGCTAAAAAACAAGACTCGAAAACAGTAAAAATGGCCACTAGGTGGCGCAAAATACCTCGAATCCATCCGAAAACAAAAGGATAGTGTCACCCTTTTAATAGATGCCTATGTGCCAAATTTCATGAAAATCCGTTGAGGACCTTTGAAGATACAGAGGCACACGTAAAAACTAAAATTGCCACCAATGGGCAGAGCGGTATTCGGGTCGGTCTGAAACTCGTCGCCCTCTGTCGTCAATCCCATGGGAACACACCTGCCAAATTTCAGTAAGATCCTGCAAGGGGTTTAGAAGATACAGCCGCGGACACCGGACGGTCAGACAGAGATGACGGCAATATGCACTCGCATATAAATATGTGGGCACATAAAATGGTAAAATTCAGACTGACAAATGTGACAGTAGTGGCTTAACATTTTACAAGTCGAGACCACTTACAAGCACAGTATGGTCAAGACTGATATGACAATCAATCAAAAACAGAGCAAGGTGACTCACCATTTGAGCGTGGTGGCCAAATTGGAGCGCCTAAGGTTCACACTTGAGTATGGTGGCCCACCATGCTCACAAAGCCTTGTGATAACACTATCATTGTTTAAGTATAGTACAGATTGTGTTACTATAACAGTTATTCAACTAACCAGAATTCGCCATCATCCCTATATATGAGACCCATGGCCTGTCTGTCTTGAGAAGGTATACTGTTCCACTCAAGGGACCTATCACTCCACGGCCCATTCCACTCCACCCTTGACCCCCAAGGGTTACGTATCCTGATTAATGTTATGGGTATCTCACCCCTATCAGATATTAGGCGAATCTGAAAATAAGCCACCAAAACAAACTGCATTGCTTCCTACCTAAGATGTTTGTTCAATTCAGCAGGCAGAAACACTTAACCTTTACTGGTACAAAGACAGTGTTTGAAAAACTGACCAAATGTCAGGTATTGATTGTTATTGACTAAAATTAAAAATTAATTGAATAAAAATAAAATAAGTATAGTAAACAAAGGGGCACACACTTCAGTACAACTACATTTATGATTTAGCAAATAATATTACTAGCAAAGTCCTTCAGTCATTAAAATTAATAATCAGAATTTCAGAGATGAAAGGCTTTGTCAGAAAAAGAATAATTAACGTAACATTATTTACTATTAAATACATCTTGTTTATTCATTTTTACTTGTCGAGAATCCTAGTAACACTAAAGCTGTAATAATCCCTCTGCTGTCAAAATAAATAACTTTTAATTTAGGCCACTCAACATTACAGAACTGGTTTCAAAGTGTTCCTTACTCTGATTAGAAGTGACTTTGTCAGATCATTATAGTGTTGAGCATAGCCTAGAAACTACCTTAATTTGAGTAAGAAAGAAGTTGAGACCAGTTTTAAAACTTTTCAGAAACTTAAGTGGTCTAAATCAAAAGCTGTTTTATCTGCTTGGGTCTGTTTTATAAAAAGTGACTGGAGACTGAAGTCACATATATAGTCTTACGTTCCATATAACTATTAATAATTCAATGTCACTATAACAAAAGTAGCAAATCTATGAGAATATACCCATAACTGTTATTGAAAGCATTAAAATTTTGATATGTTAAAAATTACATGGGTAAATCTTTATTCAGTAATTTTGAAGTGGGAATCTAACAACAAATTTTTGATTTCAGTCACTTTTCACGAAACAGACACATCTTTCACAGCAGGCCTCAACCTTTCTACAGTTGTAAATAAACTGCTAACACATAGTTACATATACCTGTAATCAGCATCTGACTTAAGTGCAGAGAATTAACCACTTTCTCCAAGTCACAGCAACTAACCTCTCTCAGATCTGTGATACTGTAAGCGTGTGCTGTTGCCAACCCGTTCGGAAGCTGTGTCTCTGTTGACTGCCCATCCCCCTAACAAAAATGAACGACAGTTGAAAAATAACTGAACAGGGTCAGGGGAGACAGTCTTCTTCCCCATCAACCATGCGGGCATTCTCACTAAGAGCATCAAAACTTTTACATACAACACATTTTCCATTTTGCATGTTCCTGTTTGCATGAAAATAATTGCAGTGCAGACCGTTTCTCGTTTCTGAAACGCACGGAACGGATATACATCTATCCACACGAGATATAAACAGTAGTAAACATAATACTTTTCTACACAAGAATGACTACACTATGCGCATTATCCAAATTACCTAGTCAGGACCTGCTTGATAATGCAGAATGCAGGTGCAGAGCCAGGATAATAAACAGAGGGAAGCCTGACAATGCATGCACAGAGAGCACTTGATACAGCCCCATTGTAACAAAAAATGGGACTAGACTTCTTATAGCTCTTCTGAAACCCTGACTGGAATGCATTCTTTATACTTTAAACAATGTTCAGTTTTACATTGTCACACAAAATTAACTTCAGAAGAGGCATGTTTAATAAAACTTTTGATGACACAATACTGACATACACAACTGTGCCCGATAAAATAGACTTACAATAATTCCACAACCAATCAGAGACTGTCTTTCAAGTGCTTTGAACATAATGTTGACCACATTCTTGGGGACATTCTGTCGTTTCCCTCGCAATGTGTACGACTCAGTGACGCCTCCAGTTAGATCCATAAACGCATCAGCAATGTGACCAGACTTGATTGCCTCGTATGAACCGTGTAACCTGGTAAAGTAACAAATATAGCGCATACTGTTTTGAGAGAATTGGTGAAACAAGGGACAACTGAGTTCCTGTATTTCTGCGTCTCACTAATTCCGAAATGAACTGTATTATTAGGATTAGCACATCTCAGTTATCAAGATTTTCTAACTTTACTGTAAAGGTCCACAGTTATTGTACAGGAAAAATGGTAAGCATTAATTTGGTGATAAGTATCTTTTACAAAAAATGATACTAAGATTTCATTCATCTCCCATTTTGTGTCCTGAACTATCCAGAAAAAAATTTCCAGTGTCATGAGATGTTTAGCAGGTTTTTGGAATTATGATGCACAGTAAACTAAAGATGGTTCATGGCTAGGTTCTAGAGAGTGATAATAGCTTAAGGTTCAGGAAGACTAACTCACACAGCAAGACAACAAAAGCTGACGTTTTTATTTGAAACCATGGTTCATAGTCCCACTACTTTTATTTAAAACCATTGTTCATAGTCCCACTACCTTTATTTAAAACCACGGTTCATAGTCCTGCTACTTTTATTTAAAACCACAGTTCATAGTCCCACTAATTTTATTTAAAACCACGGTTCATATTCCCACTACTTTTATTTAAAACCATGGTTCATAGTCCCACTACTTTTATTTAAAACCACGTTTCATATTCCCACTACTTTTATTTAAAACCACGGTTCATAGTCCCACTACTTTTATTTAAAACCATGGTTCATATTCCCACTGCATTTTCATTCCCGCTATGTGAACCTAATTTTAATTAGTGTTCTAGATCTGACTGAATGCAATAGGATTTTTACCGTATCTTATTTCATTGATGACAAAATCAATAGTACAACGGTGCTAAATGCATCAACACTCTACCTCAAAAATAGATCCAGTCCTAACAAAACTCACTTGGCATAAGCTTTCTCCAATAGAGCTGGCCAAAACTCATTAGGTTTCCTGGAATGGACAAACACTAGTTGACCTCTGCTAGTTGGTAGCCTGTCATCTATAATGACCTCTTCCCACTTTCCATATCTCCAGAATAGGAAGTGAAACATTCCAGCATACCATCCAGAGTGAAATCCCTGGCCACGAGGAATGGTGCGGTACACCAGCTCCGGGTTTTCTGACATGCATGCTGTTGCCGTGAGCAACCAACAGTCACCTGGAACATTATAACAATAACACTAATAATAACAATAAAAATAATAACATGTGTTTATAGTGGCCATTACAACCTATTCCAAGGATATAAAAACCAACTGCTTCTCAATTGTAAAAACAGACACAGTACCCTAAGTTTCTCATAACTGACAATCTTATAACAGGTGTAACATTTTGACATAAAATTCTAAACCAAAAATAATTTGAAAGATGATAAAAACATTCTGAATGCAAAAATGAATTAAACCATTCAATGCATAGTTCTAAACATTTTAAAAAATCAGTTGCGTAACAGACTTGGCCATAAAAGACTTGGTACAGGGCAGCATATTATAGAAATCCATTTGTAACTCCACCAACAGCATGGAATGATCCATAAGTGATTCTTTAATAACAATATCACAGTATCAGAGAACTTGTTTACTTTAAACATGAAATAAAACGACACTTGATTTGTCACTAGTCAGCAACTGTATCAGTGAGATTAAAACAAATGAGTAAACAGAAAAGATGAAAACCTAAAATTAGAGCTTGAGGGAATAATTTTACATATCCCACAAATTATACAATGATGCAAAAATGGTAACTAAGATCAAACCTAGTCTTCCTTGGACCACATCAAATCTGTTCGCACCATCTAGGAATAACTCTGGACGAGATCCATAATTTTGGGCTATTTCCTGAAAATAAAGTAAACCAACGGGTGATTTATTAATTAAAAAAAACAACCTACAGGTTCTGTTAACGGTTTCACTTTCACTTCATACACAATGTATTTTCAACACATTTACATCTAAAAAAATTTGCTCGAAACATGCATTTTACAAAGAAAAAAGCAGTATAGCATAAAAATTTCTTCAATTTCACCCAAAAGTTGCCAGATTTGACACTTATACATTTTTCAAGTTTTATTACATTAATACAAACAATGCTCACACATTGACCACATACTGGTTGATGACAGCTGCACACATATGACCAAAAATACCTTAGTATATACATTTTCCTTAATAAAGTTACTACTTAAATATTGTATTGAATGGAAGCTAAACATGTTTGAACTAAGTAACAATTTCAATCAATTCCCACATCCTAGATTCTAATGACACTAATCAAAGGAGAGTCAGACAGGTGGAGAAAGGTTCATTAGTGCCCTCCACACAATGTGGCCAACAATTGACATTTTGTTTTCTCATTTTTTCTATTGAAGACACAAAGCATTAAACTACCACTTTTCTACAGTCAAGGTCTGTCAGTCAAGGTCTGTATCATAGCTACTTCAAGACAACATTTCTTTCAAAAGTGGACATTCACAACTATTTGTTGAAAGTTGAAATGATTTATAGATTTGAGCTTTAGGCCAGGATGAAGAAACTTGTTTTTGTCACTACGGATTAATTAAGTCATCTAATTAGTGTGACATTACACTAATTAGGTGACTAGAATTTCATGCTATTTGTTGTAATTCAGGCCAAGAACGTCACAATGATGATGTATCTTAGGAAGAACAAATATGACATCAGAACATACTTTGCCTGGACACAACTGAATGCAATATAAGCAAGAAAACATACAATCCAGGGCTCTCATAAACATAATAAACAATTTGTGAATCGTATCAAGATGATCACCTGAACTAATGTCATTGCCAGAACCTTTTCTAAACAAATATGTACATAAGATAAATGCTATGATCTTGCTGAGGCTAAGAGATTACTTGGCCCACAATGACTGACATAGAAAAGGACAACATGATGGGTGGCTGATCAGGCTCAAAGAGCTACCCCCAGATAGCACTGTACCTACAGTAAAATCTCATCAATTTTAGACCAAAATAATTGCAACGATTGCAGTTTTTCATTTTTAAAGGCTTCCAACATTGTTGTGAATGCCCACAAATATTTTGTTGGTGGCTATTTCGCAGTACATTTCGATACATGGCAAATCACCATTCTAGTACTATATATCACTTACAAACAAGAGCAATGCTCGGGTGTTGACATGCACCCACGGTGCATTTACATACAATATGTTCTTAAGGGCCACTAGGAATCAGCCCAAAAATCAAATAGTGCTGGCGCATTGTCGTCACATACTGCTGAGTGAAGTTTCATTGAAATCTGTTAGTCAGTTCTATACAGGTAATCCACAAACACTCTACCCCTAAACAACACTTGAAAAGCCCCTTTTTGAGAACAAAATGGTGCTGGCATATGGTCATCATATGAACCATTTAACTTTTCATTGAAACCCATCAATCGGTTCAATTGGTACCATCCAGAAACACTCTTCCCCTAAATAACACATGAAAAGTTCCTAGCCACAATGCTGTGATGCACAAATCCCTCCAGAAAACAAAAGTCTGGCACATTGTCTTCACATATGTCTGTGGTATCAACTCTTGTTGACATCCGTCAATCATTTGTTAGATATCATCCAGAATTGCTCTTTCCTCGAACAACACATGAGAACCCTTGAGAACAAAATTGCCAATAAGAGCTGATGCAGTAGTTGAATCTGCACAAAAATGTAATGGTGATAGATGATGCAATAGTCAAATCTACACAAAAATTCAATGGTTATAGCGCAGTGCCATCACATACCTCTGTGGCAAGTTACATTAAAATCCGTAAGTCGATTCAAAAGACATCATCCAGAAAAGTTCTTCCCAAAATAGCCACTAGGAGGTGCTTCAGTGGTCGAATCCATCCGAAAATCAACTGGTGCCAGCACATTGACATCATATACCTCTGTGTCCAGTTTTATCGAAATCCGTTTGTCAGTCCTCTTGACATCACCCGGAATTGGTTCTCCCTCATACAACCCTTTCAAATGCCCATATCAAAAACAAAAGGCCACTAGGAGGCAGAGTAGTTGTCAAATCCGCCCGAAAAGTAAATGGTGCCAGCGCAATATCATATAAACCTCGGTGTCAAGTTTCAATGAAATCTATCAATCGGTTCTTTAGATATCATCCCGAAACACTCTTCTCCCAAACAACACTTCAAAAAACAAAATGGCCCCTAGGAAATGCAGCAATGGTCAAATCTGCCTGAAAATTTAATGGTGCCAGCGCAACGGCACAACAAACCTGTGTCAACTTAATTGAAATCCATCACTCTGTTCTCCACATATCATATGCTCTCACACAAAATGGCCACAGGAAGGCACCGCAGAATATACCTCTTTGTCAAGGTTCAATGTAATCAGCACATCGGTTCTCTAGATATCATCCGCAAACGCTCTTCCCCCAAAATACAGAAAAAGCCATACCCCCTGATCCCAGGGGGCAGGGCAGATTGAAAAGAGCCAAGAACCGTTCTAGTGATGCTCTACACCCTTGCACCAAATTTCAGCAAAATCCGTGGGCGCATAAAAAGTAAGAATTACAAAATAAAATGTCACCTGTCCGTGATATTGTGTCCTAAATGGATGAGATTTCACAGTAAATTGTACAGCAAGTACCTAGACATGTCTGAGCCACAAAAATTATTTCAAAATGTTAATTCAGAAAAGAGACATTTCCTTTGTACTGACTTCTTAAAACACAAATTATTAATCCAATGACTCAACCAAGCAAAATACGTTTCGCACTTGACTCCATCCAAAATAAACTGTACAGGGCATCAATTATTAAATATAAGTGTCATGTTTGTCAGAGTTGATCACCTAATGTCAAAACATTCACGCAAGCAGGAAGGATACGGCCTTTTAATATACAATTGTGTTCTATACGAAAACATCCGTTGAAAAGAGCACCAGCATATACGCTTCCATGTTTAGGGGTGTGTCGGTTAGCTTCCATCTTGGATCGAAGCTAAAATCCCCAGTTATTGTCACAATAAACAAGTAGATTTAACAGTAGAGCATTGACCCCTTGATGCTGGGTGAATACTTAACATCAGTGGTATCACCAGCAGTCACCGTCAATACCAGCATGCCATGCATTGCGTCATTACTTGATACTTACTTCAATTACTAAAGATTACTATAAACACTTCATTCCATTTTTTATCCGAATATACATGATTATTTATATTTGGTTCAACAACCCGAGCATTAAAAGTGACAAGTATGGTTCTATTAGCAACCGACGCCAATCCAACTAACTTTGCAATTGACATCGTCGCTGTATTTGCAGCAGAGTTTGGTTGGTCTAAAATGGCCCTTATAGGGCTAAAGGTGTGAAAAGTAGGACAGATAAGAGTGTTGTCCCAAGTGCAGTCTAAACAATGGGCTGATAGGTCAATGAAGTGATAAGGAGTCCTCATCCTTCCTGATTTCATTAAACTACACATTTGAAAGCTCAATTGTTTTATACAATTTTAGCCATCTAAAGCTCCTGCGAGTTGTTTCTACAAAAACTACCTTTTACTGGAGTACTCACTGTATGAAGTGATCTCAACTTCTTGCTTGTGAACTCACATTAGAAGTGATTTCTGGACTGACATTTCACTGCTATTTGAGGCCAAGTTCAATACGTAACATGATCTGGTCAAGCAAACTTTTCAGGAAAGGTGTAGAGCAATAATGGACAGCAAGTTATTCCCAAACCAGCAAATCACTTTTGAGAACAGGCTTAATAAGTTGGCTGGACTCCGTTATTTTATGCTTGCAGAGGTCATTCGTGACAGAAAAGGCATACAGGACTTAATTTCCACTTATGATCCTGATTTTTTCATGGCTAGTTTCCTTTCAAAAAGGTTCCTACAGAAAGGTTTTTGATATTATTAAAACTTTTCTTACAAAAGATGTACTCATTTCTGATGACATGGCATCTGTTCTTGTACCATTTGAAGCTCAACGGGTTATAAATTCAGTTGTCTAAGATCCCTACAACAAATGAGTCCCTTTTTGTGTCTGCTCCCTAAATGGCAATCCTAACTACACCCCACAGTCGAGTACGTCCAGCATGGCTTCAGAAAAACAACTTCAAACTGTCAAGTTCTACCCAAGCCCACAAATCGCATTTAATCTACACAACAATTTGAGACGTGTTTTACAATAGTTTTACCGTAAACGTTCGGGTTAACGCCCATGCTCAGTTAACCGCCCACCCCCTACTTTAGGTGGATTTTCGATTTAACGGCCCACTGCTCGGTTAAGTGCCCCCAGCGATTTTTGAAGATTTCCAGTTAAGCGCCCACCTCTCAGTTAAGCGCTCATCCCCGACTTTTAAAGAACGAAGATTTAGCGCTCAGTGCTAAGGAAATGCGCGATTCCCTGACTTTTAGAAAAAGATGATCACAATGAGCGCAACAACGCCGAGCCTCCGAGACGATGGTTTAGCAATGTGAATTACAATACAAGTAACAAGTCATTGTCTTGGGTCATAGACTCACTTCAAAATATAATACTTTAACGCTTTTGTCACTCTATTTTCTTTCCATTTTTGGAAAGTTTAAGAACACCACCGGCGTCAAAACCTTCGCTTTCAGCGACTTTGTCTGCCGCGCTGAGTTTCCGTCTGCAGTGCACTAGATAAAATATATATTCGAAAAAATCAGGCCAGAGAAATGTGACAATGGTTTTGCCAACCATCCAAATTCTTTTAAAGTGTACACAACATGACTCTAGTATCTCAAAATAAATTTTATTATTATATCTTACTTGATTTCAGTGCCTTTAGTGCACAGCTCATAAAGAAACACGCAAAAATTGAAAAAAATGATAATTATGTACAACGTCATGGGTTGAACCCAAGTCGTTCGCCATACTGTTCGGATCAGAGACAAAGTGTATAGAGTGAAGAGAAAGCAAAGTACATTTAGCGTCGAGAAGGTTCGTAGAGGGATCAAAAGATGTGTTTCCGGAGGCTGCAGCAACAGCAGCCAGGCGGAGAACGTCTCGGTGTTCCGGAGGACACCAAAGTTGCGCAGAAGTGGCATCGCTTCGTGCGCCGAACGAGAGTGTGGGACGTCATCGTGGACCAAGCGATTCGGTCCGGGGCCACTCTGTGTTCTGCCCACTTTGAGGACTCGTGTTTCGATTCCAGTCACAGGAGACGTTACGATGAAGGCCTGGTTCAATAAAGGACAACATTCATCATTCAGAAACATCAGCTCTTAATTCAGGATAGTCTGTGATGACTGGGTTGACTCGCTGAGCCCGAGGCCGCTTCTCTCGCGGGAGGATCTAGTTCGTAAGGCTCAAAGTAGAAAAGTACGCAGCCGGAAGCACATTAAACTTGTTCTCGCTTTCGTGCAACCCCATTTCCTCATCCTGGCCACCATTGCCGTACGTTTCTTCATAGTATTTGTTCAATTCTTGCTCATAATCGTCATCGCTTTCAAATTCCCTGCTCTCCGCTATTGTTCAATGCTAGTCACTGATCTCTTGTGTTCAACCCATGACGTCACAAGGCGGCAAATGTGAAAATTGGCAAAATTGAAAGAAAAATCAAAATTTCGAGCTAATTACACAAAATAAACATGGGTCTAGCTAAATTTTACGTCATACATTTAGTCTGTGGCCATCAGTAATTCAAAATGTGCAAAAATCCATGGTGTGTACTGTTTAAGGTGGGAAGCTCTCGTATTTTGAAGAAATCTCACAACTCACGGAAAGATGTCAAATTCTCATTAATATTTTGATGAATGTAACTGCCGGGTTATAGAGGATGTGTGGCGACCGAAGGGACAGTACAAGTGCCTTACTGCCGATTACCGATTTTGATGCTGGCTATCGATTTCTGAATTCAAAGTTAGGCAATAATGCATGTATTTGTATTATCTTGAAGTAATAAAAAACTGCTAGTCAAATTTTGTTTTTCACTTATTGCATCTTGATCAAACTGGCGTTAGCAGATTTAACTAATGTCGCTGGCTGTTCTTTATTTCTTCTTGCGTCAGCCCCCACGTAAGCGTGACTGTGTGAATTATCGTTTCCTCATTCCCTTTTTAGCCATCCAGAATAATTTTATTTGTGCATTGGCCAGTTTCAGCCTGAACAAAAATTCTTACCATTCAAGTCTGAAATATCTACGACGTAGACTGACTGAAAATTGGCGATAGTGGGTAGATCAGGGGCGGATCCAGGATTTTGAGTTAGGGGGGCCAGGGCAGAGTATTAGCCAGGATTTTGCCCGTCAGACATTCGCACCCTCGTACTGCCAAATGGAATCTGGGAGAATTTTAGGGGAGCCATGGCCCCCTTGGGCCCCCTCTAAATCTGCCACTGGAGATGCACACAGCTAGCTACGGGCAAAGGCTTAGGGAACATCGAACCGGGAAACATCGGCTTGAATAGACTTGACATCGCAGTTTTGGGGAACAATGGCAACGGAGGAATATTGTAAAGAACTGGGTCTTTCGTAACAACAGCTTAAAAGTACACAGTCACGCCCGTTTCTGTTACTTAGGACTGTCGCTATTCTCTTTTGATGTGACTTTGTAGTGGTGCACGCGTGCAAGTTCCCACACTTTGGAGTGCATGCTACCTTGACACCAACATGTATGTGATTGACAGGTGACTCACACGCAGGCCCTACATGCGTGCTGAATCCCGCCGCTATCTTTGGCCATAAAACTGAAATGATATTCATATTGAAAGAGGCCGTTATATTACTTGAAGCATTTCCGAATCACGATTGTCAGCCGACTGAGACATTGCGCGCTAACAGCGGGACCGAACAGTGCCGCAGTGGGATATTGTAGGTGATATAAATAGGATCTGGACATCTTACATGTAAAATAAATGTTTTTCCACCACAAAGTTTGGTAAGGTGATCGTTTAAGAATGAATTGAACCATCAATGTTTTGTGACGCTTTATCACATATTTATGCCGTGGCTCGAAATTTTATTCTTGATTGACGAGTGGCTCACAGCCGCTTAACCCCGATTCTTGTCTTGGGCCTACTTCTTTGCCGAGCATGTTAGGCGCAACGGCAAGTGCGCAATGCCAGGCGGTCGAGATAAAACAGCTAGCCGCAGAACCATACGCTGAAAAAGTCATTGAGTCACGGAGTGTCGACTATAAACATCCCAAACACAAAAAACATCTGAATTAAGTTTTTCAAACTTTTATTACAACTGCTCTCTGACTATGAACTTGACAGCTAGTACGAGGTGACCTCTACAACATGTGAAGCTTGCACGCACACACTTTAGCAAGGCCACATCTTGAAATAGTAGCAATCCAAGTAGAGGCTGCGTGGTCAATGGTCGTCTGCGCTTTACAGGGCAAAGTAACAAGACCGCAGGACGGCACGGGGCTTTTACTCAGCAACTCAATTTAATAGTGAATAACTAATCTGAGGGCAATAGAACCTTTGTTGAGATCATCCGCTGTTGACATTTTTCCCGTCATGTGGCGACTTGACGTTAAAGCTCTTTGAAAAATGCTACGCGTTCCGGGTACATGTGTGCTGTGGGGACTTAGATCACGAGGTAAGATTAACCGCCCAGGTTGCCTGTCGTAATAAGCGCCCATGTTCGGTTAACCGCCCATCCTGGATTTCTTGAAATTTCACGTTTAAGCGCCCATGTCTGGTTAACCGCCCACCCCCGATTTTTTGGGTTTGCCAATTTAACCGCCCAGGGCGTTAACCCGAACGTTCACGGTAAGTGGTCTCAGTAAATGTCAACCAACAAACTATGCTGTGGTCAGACCTCTCCCCTTCACTCCTTCCATAGTTTAACTGGAATGTAATCTTTGCCATTCACACTTACAGTTAAACCTGGGTAGAGTTTAGTAATGCTAGGACCTACGTTACGGCCTCTCTAAAAAACAAGACTTCGCGAGATTACGTGAGATATTGCCATGTACTTCAAATGAGAAAATGTGACTTTTGCTAGATTTTTCTAGCCGCGAGACAGATGCTGAACTCTACTCTGCTTCAACCCTTTACTACGAAATTTTAGACAACAGTCATCAGTGATATCACTTTCCAATTCACCCCAGTTCCTCAGGTGTGCTATTGATTCCAACAAGATTTGACAGCAGCGCGGCCTAATGAGTTAAAACTTGCAACTTTCTGTCACATTCACACCGGGTTAAAATCGTAATAACCTTTTGCTAAACCAGCCTCGCTAAGAGTTATACGTAACCAAGCTACAATTACAACTTTTGAAACCGGTTCTCAAGTGTTCAGACCAAGAGTTACAACATTTATATAAATTTGAAAAGTTATAACAGCTTAACTAGAATAGTGCTGGACAAGTGCTGTGTTCTTTGTGTATTCCGGACCAACTGTTACATCATGGTATCAGATACTGAAGAGTGAACACCCTAATCATCACTGCAGGCATCATCAATGCATACATACAAGAACAGCATCATCAATGCATACATACAGGCATGCTGAGACTGTTTGATTCATTGTTGCTCAAAACTTCTATTCCTTTGAAATGGAGTTCAGAAAGAATCACTAGCAGTTCTTTGAATCTTTTTTCAATAGTTATATAGACATTTTGTTTGATAAATTTGCAGCAAACCTTACGAAACACTAAGTGCCAGAATATTGTGGATGCCAAGTTTGCTGGAATTTCAGCAGTAGCCACTTGCTCCCAGATTAGTACAAATTATCAAAACATATAGGGATCACAACCTCGAGGGGATGAAAATACCTCTGTCATAAGTTTGTTTTCGTCATATCGTATTTTTCCAGACAACTGCAGAGTTCATTTATCCCACATCAGCCATACTCCTCAATAAGAGTAGATAACTTCTCTCCAAGTAATATCTCATACGGCATACTATGGTAAACTTTCGCAAATTTCGGACTATCATTACTAAAAATGTAATTTGCATTTTCCAAGGGCTTTTAAGGTTGTTGCCAATGCCTACATTTTTTTCAAAACATTGTCTGATTGTAGCTACGGAAAAAATTAAAAATGGAAAAGCATTTAATTTTGAAGCCATTAATGGCCATTACGGTATCCTTTTCACATTGGCACTCTCTAGTGTAATGAGAGCATAAAAGTAACTTCCAATTGATACAGATTCAGATTTGGTGGTTTATTAAAAGCAGAGGAATAAATTCCACTGTCAGCCCCTCCCATTGTTTGATTATGTAAAATTCACCAATTTATTTTAGCGTTTTGGCACCAGCTGGGATAGAAATTATCACGCTTTTATTAGTGGTAGCCATTGGCTTTGTCACGGATACATCTTCGTAGTGGGAAATGTATGGAACAGGAGTCCTTGTTCATCAATTGATATTTCAAAAGGTTTGTCTTTATTCGTAAGGCATTGGTACATCCCACCACACAGCAGTGGAAATTTATTACAATAACAGGAATGTGTTAAAACGCTGTTCATACCAGTAGGTTGAAACCTGTCAGTATTACATTGGATCTATAAGAGGCGCTGAACGCCTGTCAATCAAAGACCTGATCGCCATCTGGTGGGTTAGTAAATATCAGTATGCCACACAGCGCACAAAATGACACTAATTCTTACAAACAGGCTGCAGAATTACCCAACAGAGGGCAGAACGTAAACCTCTACATTTTGAGTACCCATTTAGAAGGACAAGAGAATAGTTTTGGCTTCAAGCTTGGAAGCAGCAGCATACAATTAATCAATTTTTCACAAAAACGACGCTTTTAGAGGTCGACGCCATTTGAAGAAGCTAGCACAAGGTAAAGCGATGGAATTACAGGTTGCGAGAAAATATGTTGGTCAGAACATCAAATGGTGATCAGCTCAGATGGTATTATCTATGAGGAGATACTGCAAGAATTGGGTATGACACTGAATTCATCAATCTCAAATGATGTAATGATCCCTATTGAGGAGATTAATCAAGCTAAAAAGTACCTTATTCAAGCTTGGATAATATTATTCAAGCTTTTGGTCCCAGTTTATTCAAGGTTCCACACTAAACATACATGTACAAGCCAGCACCAGAGTGTAACAAACGCACATGAGCTAAGTTGTCATGGGTGAGCCAAAAATTTATTCCTAGTGGCAGTTGGCAGGAAAATGTGTTTTGGTTGGTGACAGAATTATGTAAGTTAGGCACTGGCTACCAATCTGATTCAAGCTTGCACAGCACTGGTTACCAAGAAGCAAGGTTTCCCAAGCATGCAATTCAATGTTGAAAAAGGTGACAGTCCAACAAGGTAATTCCATGTTTTTGGACTAACCTGAATTATCTTACTCATCAGCAGCCTTTTTCAAGCTATTACTGAGCAAGGATTAGTAACAGAGCAAGGAAATTCAAGCTTGAAAATGTCAGATACCGTGACACACCATGCTTGACCAAACATAGTTAGGTGTCCAGTGGAAACATTGAAATGACCATTAACTTAAAAAAATGCTTCTGATTTGGGATTGGCCAACCCTAAAGTGTGTATTTGGAAATGCCCTAAGTACACATCACCTTCAACTTACATCACCTTCAATTTGAGTTGGTAATGAAATAGAATCCTACCACAGTTAGGAATTTTACAAGTCAGATTTTAAGACAATAAAAGGCCTACCGTAATTCGATTTTTGTTTCATGCACCTTTAAGTTTGCAACTTGTATTAAGAGCCATAGATTATAGACAACAGATTTGCAACTCCCGACATTTTCTTGCGAAATATCCTAGAGGAGGCGCCACCCTCTAAACATAGCAAGCTCAGCTTCCAGTTAGTGTATTGTGATGGGAAATTCTTCCATCTACTTTACTGTCTAGTACAACTAAAAAAAGCAATTTTGGCATTGAAATGCTTTTCAAGGTCTTGACTTCCAACAGTAGAGTCCAGAAATTTTGAGTGGCACCGGCATGCATTCAAGCTTAAATATGTAAACTGCCGTTGAAGTACGAGAATTGTTTTTAAGTAGGCCTGGTGGTTACTTCTGCAGTATTAATATGAGCTTTATTTAAGAAAGTAACGTTTTACGAGCATTCAACTTATTTAAACATGGATGAGAGTTGGGCAAAATCGCCCATCCAATTACCGACAAAATGACCATGATTAGCAGACGAGGTACTTGTCGGAAGTAGAGTGTGTTATGTCTGCCAGGTGTCGCTAGTGAAAATATACGGAGTTGGTGGTCCATGTACTATATAGTCTATGATAAGAACACAAACTTAAAGTGGCTAAAAACTTGACTCACAAAAAACAACTTTTGATTGAGACCTGACTTGCTGTGGTGAAATTGGTCTCAATATGTTCTTTTGTGATTTCAAGGATTCTTTTTTTAATAAAGGAAGCATACTTTAGCCAAGGGCTAATATACAGCAAATGTCCTCAACAGGTTCTCATTCACTCCCTTGCACACATTCATAAGACCGAGCTCTGAGGAATAAGAGACATCTTTGTGCAATGCTCCAATGTCAGCCAGTGAAGCCAGGATTTGAACACAGGAGGGAGTCTGGAGCTCTAACCACTGAGCCACACTGTCTTGGAAGAACTGACAGCTTGTTATCCCTAGATATCAGGTGCCTGAAGTTGCGCAAAGCACAGTGTCAATGAATAACCAACTGTCAGTCTTTTGTAAACCCAAAAATCATTTCTCGCCTGAGTAAGGAACAAGTTGAAATCAATTTTATAAGTGATAAATTGTCTAAATCATAAGTTTGACTCTTGGACAGAAAGTGTGCATAAAGCCAGTTCAAGATCTCTAAACAGCCTGATTGAGATACCAGAATTTCTGCGTACTTTTCAAGCCACAAACAACCCACCATGGCTTGTAAAAATGATTACTAGCACCAGCAGCAATGAAGACAGTACCACATTTAGCACAAGTACTAATTTAGTGATCAGCTGTTTTAATCATGGTCAGCTGCTGTCTGGCACATGACATTTACTAACTTCATCGATTTTCAGATATTATTTCCAAAGGCACCTTTTGAATGTCAGAATTGTATAGTATTTTAGGAGAGATATTGTATCTCTAATTGCAATTCTCATAAAACAGTCAAAGACGTTTTCACTTTGACTAACATTACTTATGGACTTATAAAAACAGCAGATCCCAGACAGGCTTATAATCAAAACATTCACCTGCCAAAATAAATACAGGCAGGCCTGAAATCACTGTGGTAGTCAATAACAATTGTATTACACACCTTATCATGAACAAGGAGATTTTTGTTAAACCATGAGAAAATGTAGCAAATCCGGAATTTGATAAAGGTCCAGACAAAGACGTGGTGTTACCTGAAGCACTTTCACAGATACAAGAACATGAATTCAAAACAAAAATTATTTAACACCAATTTTCCTTGTTTTTTTAATGACACACTGTTCATCACTGATAAGTGATGTGCTTTGCAGAATTTTTAGTTCTAGTAGTGATAAAGCAAAAGTTAATGAGATACTCGTTTGCTATTAATCAAATGTCCACTAAAAAGAAAGGGGACACTTCAGAGATAACCTCGACTAATGCAAGACACTTGGCAGGCTAAACATGCCAAAGTAAATTTCTAAATGCCTGGAATTCTATCCTGGATAAAATAGTAATACACATGTGTGAGTGATTTTTGCAAAGACTTCATGACTTTCAAAACACTGAAATGATAAGTGTACATGTCAAATAAAAATATGATTAATACCAGCAAGGTGTCTGGTTTATCCCAAAAGTTTAACAAGCAGGTATGAATTGTCTCTTTTCTGTTTTCTGATTATGTGAGAACCAAGCATTTACTGACCAAGGACTCCGCCAGTCAGTGATAGTCAGATTCCCAAATAAGACAAACTCCTATTCAGAAGCAAATATCTGACACACACTAGTCTAACGACAGCATGAAAGCAAACTTCTGCTTGACCTAATTAAAAATATCAAATAACCACCACACAATATTCGGACACCATCTATTAACATACAACTTAGTAGTTTTTTGTCTCTTTTTCAGAAAATGGCTATTGCAAACTTGGAAATATTAAGAACATGAAAGCAATTATGCTTGATTTGTTGGGCGACAACCTACCTCTTATTAAAGTATTGACTTTTGAAAACAGATTAATTTGTTGCACAATGTTTGTTTTATGTTTATTCGCTTTAATTGTACTTCGTGGCGTACTGATTTCCTTACGTCGGCAAATGTGACCAGTTTTTCTGTCTTATTTAGATGCATTCACATCTTCTAAAAAGAGAAAATGGTCAATTTTAACCAATTCCTCACGTTTTAAAGGACAGATAGATTAACAAATCCAGAGCACACGTTTCAGGTAATAATTCACTTTAACCAAGATAATGCAGGGCTTGGAATAACCAATGACAAAAAAGAGGAAAATATTTCAGGTAATGTATTGTTATTTTTTGTGTTGTAAAACTTAACTGAAATAAACGTTTATACATGAATAAAGTCGATATAATGATAAAAAAGAGACAGAAAAAGAGGAATCTAGAAACCAATTAAGAGGAAATCAAATCAAAAAAAATAGGAAATCCTCTTAAAAGAGGAAAATTCCAAGCCCTCGTAATGCCACTTTTGTCAACCACGCCCTACCAAGGACACAATACCTGGAGGGTCAAAATACACACGCCTGACTGCACACTGGTACTCAGCAGTTTAAAATACCTCATAAAAATACCAACAGCAAAAGTACATGTTTGCCAGGTAGCACAGGTTTGTGTACCAAGTCTAGTCTTCAAAGAGAAAGTTTCCCAGTCATGTGCAAGTTCGTCACAGTTAGGCAAAAAATGTTCCAGTTTTTACTACACATTCGTGTTCATACCCAAGTCTTAAACCTGTGGTTAAAACATGTTTAAGTATAGCATCAAAAAGAAAATATTGAATCATACAGCATGCTATGCTTATGCTATGCTTACTCCACTTCCAGGCTAGACAGAGGTTATGTTCTGTAGACCCACCACAATCGCAAGAAATGTTATCATCACCATCACCATCACCATCATGTGCTTTGCTTGCAATTCGTGGCAAGCCGAAATCTCGTAGTCAGATCTTAAGTTTCTTGTGTCTACGCAACACATACTAGCCAAAATTCTGCTTTTGGCAGAACTGTCCCACATTTTGAAAGTATGTCCCATGTCCTGCCACACCATCAGAATGTGTCCCAATTTTTTGACACACCAAAATTTTCCACATGACTTACCCCTATTTTCCCATTCAATTTCACAGGCATAACAAAAAAGATGACATAACGCCATCGGTGTATTTTTGGGTGTTGAAGCAAACATTTGGTTCCTGCAGTATGGCCACTTTTTCATTTTCAAATGTTGGGTATATGGACAGGCTAGCTGGCTAGCAATAGACTTGATTTGGTACAAAATTGTGGTTTGGAAGAATAGGAGTAAAAAAGTAAAAAAAATGCCAAGTAAAGCCTGACACAAAATTAATGTCATTAAAAACTACATTCCTACTTGAGTGCTAGGTTACAGAAGCTAACGAAATTACAGTTGTACTGTTATTCTGCTACTAAATCTGGAGCTTTGAGTGCCAAGAAATTGAGCGTCCCTTATTGACTAATTTCTTTTTTCACCGATTCTTATATAAACTGTTCTTCCACAAGGTTGTCTACATTTCATAACAAATTATCAGAATTGGTTTCACTTTGTTATGAGTATTAAGGATTTTAGCAAATCAAATTTCTGACCAAAATTTGCTTCGGTGAAGTGTAATTGTCTCCTGAAAGATGTCGCAAAAATTAGAAAATGGTACATATTTTCAAGTTGACAACAGATCGTTCTATTACAAAATTATTTTTCGCTTAAAATGGTTTCAACCCACAAGGTAGGTGTTGCATGATTTACAAATTATTTTTGCACACCATCCGGTCCTTAGCTCTACATGTTAATATCATAAGTTTTATGTGAGGTGACAAACAGAATTTCCCCAGGCAGTGTGAAGTTTCGAGGTCTATATTAAATTTACATCCACCAACTCCTAGCTATATTTTGACACCACTTTTCATACAGCTACCTAGACAGTGGCACATTCCAAACAATTCTATATGTTAAAGAATTTCTGGACAAACTATGAAAGTCGCGTCACTGTATCCGAAGTAACTTAACAAGCCATGTGTGTGGCTGGACACCTTTGGAAGCTGTTGGGAGTCTAAATCCTTTCAGCTTGTGATTGCATCACTACGCTAGTTTGCACCATCTAAATTTTAATTACAAAAAGATCGACCTCCATCACCCCAGGAGTCAAGGTAAGCCAATCACTAAATGCGCTACACTGGTGAACTAATATCGGACCTGGAAAAATGTTTTTTCTCAACAATCTCGTTGATGAATGAAGAAGTGTATTGCCCTTCTATGCCCAAAAGGTATTCATAACAATACGACTTTGATGTTTTAATTGGTTTGAGGCAAAATTCGCCAAAAAGTTTCCAGCATATGAAGCGCAGCTTCACTATCTCTAGGCAACACATAGCCCCTCGGTTGGCCGGTTAGGGACTACAATACTTCCCATCACTTTCTGTACGAATTTCGTCGCGTATATTCTAAACGGGCAGAAGGTGAAATACGCTCACCGATTGCGTTTCACCTCATCAAAAATACATTCTACACTTAAAACTATGACTTAAAAAATGCTTACTTTCTTCAGTGATCCGTTTTACTTCTACACATATCTGCAATGAAGTATAGCTACGGCAATTAAGGTAACTTTGGCGAAGAATTCCAACTCCACTTTTTGGTCATTGTTAACTTTTTCACCACACGTGCAATAACTACAAAGTATTTCTACTGAGTCACGTGAGCTAGGCTAGTGTGAAACTGAGCAAAGAGCATGATGCTGGCACGTGACACTTGCAAAATAGCGTGGGAAAGTGTCACGTGAAATTTGTAAGATTTGTGTCCCTTGGACTTTTTATTCGCCAACATGCACACCCGCTAAGAGAAACAGATTTTCAAGGTTCAAGTTATGTTGACTAATTTGTATCCAGAGTCATGGTATGTGTTAATTCCATGTTCCTATAGGCTCCTATGGTTCATTTTAGCCTTGGTACAAAGCTGTATACTTTGACGACAGTCTTCATATAGCTAGCTGGCTGGCTAGGTCCATTTGATGTTTTTGCTGTATTTTGAAATGAGTAATTTTTTATGAGGATGTACCATCGCCCTGTATGCCTGCGGCATCCGGGGCGATGTAGTTGCCTCCACCGTCTCTGACTCTAACCAGTCAAGCTAGGCAAGTAGTAGGCAATTGGGAACTGAACGAGTGACTGCTCGAACAAAAATTTCAATAACGGAAGTATTTGTTTGAGTTGGAAGGAATTAAACACACCAACAACCTCCTAAGGTGTCCCTCTATGCGCAAAAGGTATTTATAACAACGTGACTTTCATGCTTTAGCCAGTGCGAGGCATAATTCCCCAAAAAGCTTCTGGAATATGGAGCGCCTATAGGAGCTGCATCGCCTCTGGTCGGGCCAACAGAGGCGATGGTCATTGCCTAGGTCTAGGACAGGTAAGTGGAGGTGGTCACTAGCTGTCTAGCACCAGACTTAACTTACTCTAGGTCTTTTCCACTCTAAGGCAAATGGTGGATGTCTGCTGAAGTAAACAGAAGTATCTGTTGCAGGGAACTCCGGGTCTTCATACAAGACACCTTTCCTCAGGCAAGACGTTCTTATTCCGTCAAAGTCACTCCGTGGACTTCCCGAATCCCGGGCAGACGACAATAAGTTTCGTGGTGGACTTCGTTCGACGTTACCCCGATGCATTCTACGTTAAATGTCTTGTATTCTACTTCTTAACGAGCCAGAATACAAATGGGCACGCTATTGTTGAATTACAATCCAGTGGTAGGACTTAAGTGTCAGAGAATAATTCAAAAGATTTGAAAATCGCACAGAAAACAACAAACCGCCTTGACCTACTTATAACCTTAAGTGAAAGATGGCAATGAGCTCGCGTTAAATTCGGGAACCGTCCGGAACATCTCGGGTATTCCCGTAGTCATTCGGAAAATCTCGGGTACTTTCATAGCCTCAAAATAGGCAGCGACTCAAGAAAAGGAGGTAGGCCTACACTACAGCAATGAGCTATATATAGAGAGAGACGACTCGACTATACTCGCAAGCCATATTGATGATGAACGCTATGTAAACAAAAGCACGGTGGCCTTATGGAAGCCGGGGATTTTTCAGAATAAAATTTGAAATTTTAAATACTAACGAGGTTGTAGAATATTGGTAACATAAAGCAATGTAAACCTGTGACCCACGCATTGCTTAAACGGTCATATAAGCCATTGCAAAGACAAAATTCCTAATGCTCTGGCTGAAATTCTCACGGAGTGCTGCTAGGTCCTGAGCTTTTTCGTCCCTATAATTGTACAGTACCTATTTTTCAGTCCCCGTTGTTTATAACATAGGCGGATTTAGGGAGGAGTCCCTCCTTAGCTGCCGCAAAAAAATAAAACAGCGAGAGCGTAGGGAAATGTTGAGTTTATTAATTAACCCCGGTATTTAAAATTATACGGCTGAAACAAGATTTAAATGTGTGCAGTTTTAGTGTTTGGGGGGGGCTCAGATTTTTAAAGAAAATGGAATCTGAGTGATGATGAAAAACAGAAGCTGCTGGTAAGATGTCAATTTTAATCGAAGCCTTGGTGAATCACTCAGAAACTCACAATTCTCTCTTTGTCAAACCTTAACTTAAGACGATTTCCAAAGCAATCGCGTCATTTTTGCCAACACAAAAACGGATTTGGTCTTTTGGGCAATGAACACTATTTTAAATACAGCAAATTTTGTTACGAACTGATTGCACAAAATACAAAACATGTAATAAGCATTACAAAAAGACAGAGGTTTCGCGCGCAAACGCTGTGAACCATAAACAAGTAGGTCTCTTAGAAACAAATTAGGAGTTAAGTCGTGGTGGTGCACTGGTTAAGCACGTGCGCATTATCCGCCAAGTCGTGAGTTCGAGTTTGTGGTAGTTGCAGTTTTTCCTGTTTGACACTTTCTCTGTTTTTTTTGTTTTTTTTTTTTGGTTTTTGCCTTTTTTTCTTGGATAATACTTCGGGAATCAANAACACAAAGTAGAAAAAAATTAATAGAAACCCATGAAAATCGATGAACAATATGCGTGCATGTAAAGTCGTGTCATTGTATGCAACAAATAACCAATGGAACTGTATATGTGTGTATTCGGAATTGAGGGCATAAGTCAGTTTGAATAAAAGGTGGCAGCAAAATTTTGCAAAACGATAGAGTTTTAATAACTGATGTGTTATTTCAATGAAAAAAGAAGAATGCACGACACCAAAAACACCCTGTACTGGTTGGTAAGGCACACACATTGTATACATCGGTTACACGCGTGTGCCTGTGAACACCACTGCTTGAGCGGCCGAAGACGGAGGTCGACGTATGCATTTGCGCAGACGCAATTTCCCGAAAGGTGATTGGAATTGCC
This sequence comes from Phoronis australis, assembly GCA_002633005.1. Taxonomy (NCBI): domain Eukaryota; kingdom Metazoa; phylum Phoronida; family Phoronidae; genus Phoronis; species Phoronis australis. The sequence goes on along the minus strand of NMRA01001267.1, from coordinate 4,650 downwards.
TACTTCACGTTATACCAAGGAATAATAATTACTGTACATTAATTTTCAGACGTTTTTTCAAAAAATAAAACGCATGTAGCCCTAAGGGTGCTGAGGTGTCTTAAGGAAAATTATTTCAGTGATACGCTACTTTTCTTTAACAATCTAGTATTACCAGGACGAGATAACCACTTCGTGGTATTATTTGTCCTAGTATCTAATTCATCTTAGCGAGGCGAACTGGTAATTTGTACAGTTTGAAACGACATGGTCACACAGTTCAAAATGTTGGATTATAGACTCTGCTGTAAAACAACTTGACACGCCGCGGAACTAGAGTTTTAAAAAGGCGTTCGCATTATTAATTTTTACCAATATTAATTTTTACGCCACTCAGTGTACCCCTATTATACGACCATGATGTGGGGAATCGCCGTTTTTTTTCTGTCAATAACAAGCACACTTCCATATTATTGGCCATCCAGAACGAGAAGGACAAGAAAAATGTTCAAACAGAAACAACACAATGAGATACTGTAACTATTTCAAACAATAAAGTTTTGGTTTATTTCAAAATATATTTATTTCAAAATATCACCAGTAAAATCACACCGTGACAGTAAAAGGGAAATGTCTAGCTGGTACAAAGTTACTGTACCTTACTGGTACCATACATGCACTCCACTTCCAAGAAGTCAGATTTCAACCAACTCAATTCAGCTGAATCCGACATTTACTGGCACACAAATATGTTACTAGTACATTTATACTGACAACACCCCGCCACAAAATAAATAAAATGACAAAACTCAATGGTCGTAAACTCTACCTGCCCTGTCCTACATACCCAAGCATTAATACTATGTAAGTATCAGAAGACCATAAACAGGACAGAATACAAAAATAATGGTTTTCCTCGAGTAAGACAGTTGCAGATTTTAAAAGCTCTCCAGGCTACAGAACATTTTTCCCATCTCTTGAAATCTACCGAAACAACCCATCTACGTCTCATTACAACATTGGGGGGTGTATCATTCCTGAGCTATCCCTTCCTTGGATCCTGTTCTATTCTCAGTAACCTGGCTACTTTAATAAATCTTCGAATTGGTGTCCAATTTGTAAAAATACACAACTATTAATCTTGTAGTCACTTTTTGTGTTTCTTCGTTGCTAGAAAACAACAGATATCTTGGTCACTAAACCCTTAAAGACAAGTAAAAGGAAAGTCAAGTAAAAGACCATGAAACATCGACTTAAGTGGGTTTTCTCAGAGGGACCAAATTAAGTTGAACAATGTTGTTTCTGCGATGGGATTCTCACCCACAAAATCCTTTTATTTCAGTTTCAATTTTTAAACCTCGAAAGACAAAAAAACTTGAATTATATCATTGATTCTAGGTCTAATCTTTATACTAGAAATCAAACTTTATTTTTTTTATTTTTTATATTTTCTGCTATAACTAATGACCCTTTTATTCTGTGCTCAAGCATGCAATGATTTTCTTGGATGATTTTCAAAAAATCCTAGTTTGCACTTGATGATACTAACAAAAAAGCTATGAGTTTTTACTTAAAATCTTGAGTTGCTACCAACATTGGTTCCTAGATACTGCACAGTACACACGCATCTCCACTAACATGGTTCATCAGCAAGATGGCGGACCACTCCGCTCAACGAAAACCACGTGACTTCAACTCTAGTTATATTTATCTCTTTGCACTACAGTTCTAGTATTACAGGGTTTTGGCTGCCGACACACAGCCAAGTGGAGACGAGTCCTTACCTCACGTCCTTATCGAAAGTAAGAAAAAAAACCCAGTTTTTTGGCGTTGCCAACTCAAAAGCACTACTCATGATTACTGAAACTTAATTCTGCTACAGCTTTTTAATCGGCTATCGGGCAAAATACCGGCACACACAAATAGGACCAAAAACCCCAAATTTGACAATTTTCTCCCCAAATTTACCAGAGGCAGATCTACAGGGGGTTCAACCCCCCTCGGGACAGGATCAAAAATAAAAGTTGAAAAATTTTCGTCAGAAAAACGAAATCAGTTTCTAAAAACCACAAAAATCTTACACGGGAGGAGGGAAACCCCCTCCCGACCTTCCTTCCGCTCGGCGCTACGCGCCTCGGATGCGCTCAAATCCTAACCCCCCTCCTTACTGAAAACGTAGATCTGCCACTGTTTACTACTTCCCTGCAAGTGCTAGGAAAAAATCTGACTACAGATTCAGAATGCTTGTTCTCTCTAGATTCTAAAAATGTGGTCATGGTACGCCCCTTACTAGCTACTTTTTTGGCAATTCCGATCCGTCTGACAGCCACCTGAAATCGCACCCGTTTTCTCAAGGCGATAGCGGTTGAAAACAAACGACTGAGCCACCATTTTGCATGGAAAGTGGGTCACGGCTAAAAAACTTGGCTTTTTTCATTCAAAAAGAAAAGTAAATCAGTTTCCTGGCATTTTTTTCAACAAATTGCTCAAACCACCCACCAAATTTGACACACGCCCTGTATTTAAATTCTACGGACTAGACTAGAAAATGTCCTATGGCTACACTCTAACTGTACAGTGCTACCAAAGACGTACAAATATATAATAGTACCGGGATTTTCCGTAGATAAGCTCATGGGCGTGTATTCGGAAAATGAAAATTTTCAGGTGTTCTAGTAACACCAAATAAACGCCCGGGCGTTTATTCGGAAAAGGGGGGCTTGTAAACGGAAAGTGTTAATAGATGCATAGTTCGCCAACACCTTGTTCGTTTTTGTAAATGATAAATGTTCCACAAAACTGAATTTGAGACAAAAAGTTGACTCTGAGAGGGCTTTTAAGAAGAAATTTTCCGAATAAAGTCCCATTATCTGGACACTTGACACCAAAAGTTGTCGTTACGTACCCGCGCAGTGGAATAAGTATCCCGACTGACTGATCTGCCAGGCCGATACAGTCGTGTCGTTATCAATTTGACGGTAGCAAACCAATGTTTACATAGTCCAGCTCTCTTATTGTCTGCTTTCATCTGATGCTCATGTAATTCAGCAATTGCATGTGGAGAAGTTCTCGCTTACACTGATCACCGGTCAGATTCCCTCAGCCCCAGACAATTTTTATGATGCCTATTCAGCTCGCCCTTTGTATTGATGTAGATCTGACCTAATGAAATGGAAAGGTAATAGCTAGAACTACTGTCTCAACAACACCCAAACTGATTTTCTCTGGCATTTGCACAGAGATCATAGCCTGCAACTACTTGATGGAACTGTGCTCAACCGTCATCTTCAGTTGGTCTCCTAATGTCGTTAATGGCTTCGTCTCTAAACCAAGACCATATCTAATAGGCGGGACAACAGAGTTGATCAGACTCTGCGTGACAGTTTTTGATGGTATTACTGTTGGTGATTCATCCAAACCCAACAAGATGCTGTTCGGTTTCGGTGGCCACATCGCGTAAAAGAGCCTTCTTTCCTGTCACAGAGACACCTAGAGACTTAGCCACAGCAGTGACTGAACTGGCCGGAAAACCCCGGCAGCCAACCTCCACAGAAAAACTCCAACACCTCCAGCCGTTTACGTGGCAGTCATTCTCCAGGTCTGCATACGTCAGGTTCTTCCGCTCATGTGCTTCTTCCACCGGGACCCTACTCTGAGTTCGATCAGGATGACCTGGCGAGAACTGTCCGAATAAATGAACAAATCAGGGCGCTGGGTAGTCTGGACAACGTGCTGTGGGAAGAATGACGGTGACCGGCAAGATCAACCCACACTTTCCAGTCGTTGGCTGTGTGCAGGATGCCTTGCCTCATCGCCACTTCTTCTAAAACTGATGAATTCCGCGATCAGGTGGCTTCTCGACTTTGGTTTGCTCTTGACTACATCAACCAACACCCTTGCGAAGACTTTCAGTACCTTGTTGTGTCGGTAGATGTACCTTCCTGATCCCAAAGACGCGCTGCAAGATGATAGGATGTGCTCTAAAGTACACCTGCGTCCATATTGAATACAAGTTGGGTCGTCAGTAAGACCCCAAGTAGCAAGGTTGCTGGGAGTAGGCAGTAAATCATAAAGAGATTTGACGAGGAATTTGCTTTCAAATGAGACATCTTCCACAAATCCGCCCACTTTATTTCCCTTTTCAAGTCTTTGTCCCACTTTGTCCACGCCACCTGCTGACCCATCTGGACTGCTCGGTGTAGTATTATAGCTTGCGTTGTTGTTCCCACACTCGGGCATACCTTTCTTTGTTCTCTGACAATCTAACTTCCCTGATTATTCTATCTTTGTCTGGGTCTTTAAAAATTTTCCTTGCTGGCTTCTCGGTCTTGTAGCGCAGTTCTTGCCTACTCTGGCAAGCTGTTCCTATTAATTGCTTGTGGCTCAGCCGACTTTCTGCTTCGCTGGTCGTCGATGTGGTGGACCATTTTCTGCCGGTGCGTGACTGGCTGCTGCATCCACTGATGGCCAGGTCAGATGTAGTCCGCACAGTGATATTGGCTCGCACTTGTGAAACTTTATATTCTTCCACCACAGATGAGACTGGGAGGACAAGTTTTGGCGGCTTGCAGCACAGCCCGACGTTGCTGAATGACGCAGGCAGACCAAGCTACCTTAATTCGAATGAATCGGCTTGCTGCTCTTTTCATTTCTTCTTCCTAAGATGACCTG
>NMRA01001266.1:0-32696 GCA_002633005.1 Phoronis australis | reverse complement strand
AGAGAGTGTGCAAAGTGAAACCGAAAACGCGCACACCAAGACGAAAACCTACCGTGTTTTGAAAGGAAGTGAATGGGCAATTGGATTATTTCGATCAGTTCCATTTTCGATCTCAATAGAGTTATTCTGCAACAGGGATGCAAACTAAATAGCACTGAAAAAATAAATGGGCATTTTTTGACAAAAAGAATTTTTTAGCTTTTTTAAAATAGTTTGTAAATGTTCGCTGTGCACTTTTTACCCGATTCAAGGTGAAGGTCATTCGTCTGCCAGCTGAAGACAAGATTTCATAGTTTTCTTCACAATTAAAAGGAGAAAATGGTATCAAAATTATGATTGTTTTATATCCTTTGATGATTATTTGTTATCTCCAACAAACAATAAATGCCAAAAATTTCACCGGTGAACTTGTTTGACCACTGCTTTCTCTGGCGGTAGCTTAGCCTTATTTCGGCGTGAGCAACGCCAACAGTAACACGTAGGCAATGACCATCGCCTCTGTTGGCCCGAACCAGAGGCGATGTAGAGGCTATAGGCGCTCTGTACGCCGGAAGCTTTTCGGCGAATTAAGCCTCGCACCGACTAAACCATCAAAGCCACGTTGTTATAACTACCTTTTGCGCATAGACGAACACCTTAGGATGTTGTCGATGTGATTAATTCCTTCCAACTCGAACAAATACTCCCGTTATGAAACTTTTTCTTCCAGTAGTCTCTATTTCAGTTCCCAAAATTGTGAACTCACCATTTTTATACTGCGCACGCTCCAATTCATGACCTCAATCTTTAAATAGGCCAAAGGTGAGCCATTGCGGTCTTGTCAGTCGAATGTTCGTTTCCAAAATGCCACCACTTATACTTGTCTTTAATTGGCGTTACTTGAAACTGATTGTATTTCAATGAATCATTGTTTGTATTTGATAAAAATAAATGCTGTTGATATGACATTTAATAGTCCATGTGCACATATTTGACATTTTAATGTTTAACAACACGGCAAATGCACGGCTGGTTCCCGGCAGCACGTACGCGAAGGGCGGGAACTTCAGCTTTCAAAGTTCGCCGGTAGGTCCGCAACTTCTGACCTTCGGCCTGGTTAAAAAAATGAAAAAGTTGATTTCACGATTTTGGGAACTGAAATAGGGACTGCTCAAAGAAAAAGTTTCATAACGGGAGTATTTGTTCGAGTTGGAAGAACTTAAACACATCGACAACCTCCTAAGGTGTTCGTCTATGCGCAAAAGGTAGTTATAACAGCGTGGCTTTGATGGTTTAGTCGGTGCGAGGCATAATTCGCCGAAAAGCTTCTGGCGTACAGAGTGCCTATAGCCTCTACATCGCCTCTGGTTCAGGCCAACAGAGGCGATGGTCATTGCCTACAGTAACACGTAGCCTAGGCAATGACAACCTCCTAAGGTGTTCCTCTATGCGCAAAAGTTTACCTATCAACGTGACTTTGATGTTTTAGTCGGTGCGAGGCATAATTCGCGGAAAAGCTTCCAGCACATGGAGCGCCTATAGGAGCTGCATCGCCTCTGGTCGGGCCAACAGAGGCGATGGTCATTGCCTAAGACGTAGCTTAGTGTCGTGATACAGTGATCGGCAACACGTATCCCCTCAGTTGGCGGTTCAGGGGCTACAATACTTCAAATAGCTTTCTGTACTAATTTTGTCCCATGTATTTTAAACGGGCGGTAGGGAAATCACCAATTAAGTTTTCACCTCGTCAAAAATACATTTTACACTTTGAACTATCACTTAAAAAGGCATTTACTTTCTGCAGTGATCCTTTCTGCTTCTACAGTTCTACACACATCTTTGATGAAGCACTACAACTATGAGAATTAAGGGGACTTTGGCAAAGAATTCCAATTCCACTTTTTGGTAACCGTTAACACTTTCATCATGTGCGCGATTACCACAAAAATTTCTACTGAGTCACATGAATAGCTTTCTATTACAAAGATGACGACGCCTTCCCATTTTTTATCACGTTTGACATAGTGTGCACCATCTAGTGACCATTTTCATACTAATAAACAGACCTTGAGGCAAACTGTTTACGTTGCACTCGTGTGCGCATTTCAACATTCTGCATTGCTCTTGTTGTGTAGAAGATAAGTAACAACAAACAGATGCTATATCATAGTTTTAGGTCATATAGCTACCATCTGATAATGATTCTGAGGAATTCTGGCCATTTGCAGCAGTTTTTGATGCCTTTGAAAAAGATAAACTTATTATTTTTGTCTAAAATTGTCAAAAATACTAGAAGGAGCATTAGGTTTTGTTACTCTGTTACCCCTTTTAGTAACTTTGAATCGTAGTAAGTTATTGGCCTACGAGTCGTGGTGCTGAGCAAACGACTGCGACAAGGCTTGGCAATGGAGAACACTGATGTCTGGATTTAGCCTCGATTTGAAAACTGCTGTTGTCTGGAGTTGAATCAAAACGAGAGGTTTTTGTAAGTCTAGGAGTTTTGCGACCAAATATAAATCCGTCTGTGCCCCTTTCAAAAAATGTGAGACTTTCGTAGACTTGCATTGCTGGCTGCAGCTGGACTGAATTGTTCCTTCTCCCAACAGTTAGTATTAAGAGTGAAGTCAGTGACATACTCATTGACTGGTGCTCCGCTTGAGATGACGTCTTGCCTACATTTTCTATGGTGGCACCATCGTAATTAACCCGCGTGTATAACATCAAGTTATAATTTGTCTTCATTGCTGGTCTCGTCATTTATTTCCAGTCAACTGGCCTGGACAAACTGGCTGGGCTAGGCATGATGGGCGTAGCTTTGACTGTCTTCCTATATTACACACTATGGGTTATTGTACTGGTAAGTAGTTTGGACCATGGACTGATTGACAATCTCAAATAAGTCCTGCTGTTAGACTTAATGAAGATTTGCTGAGTGTCATATCACAAACATCCCTCTGAGTCTTGAGTCTTACAACACAGGGTGTCTTTTAAATGGTAGTCATAGTTTTTATAATAAATTTCTTATTTTTTACAATGTTTTTAAGTACACTTCGTATAATTCGTTTTGTTTTTGACTTTGTAACTCTGATTTGGCTTTGTATATGCTTTGCACAGAGATCCACTCTTTTATTTTGGAGAACATTACACACTCATCATTTGTATTAGATGTTACTTTAAAAAGTTGCCACTAGGTGTCAGTTGAATCAATTAAGTTATGATAACTGTCATTATATGTTTGAACAAGACTTGTTACCTTTGGGCAAATGTTGTAAAACTTCACATGGTGTCACAGCGTTCAAAGTTTCCGAGAAGCTTACCGTCTAAGTCCATATGCTTATTCTATCCAATTCATTACACCCATTTCTTTATTCAGAACAAAATGCTTAAAACGAAACCCCACCCTGTTAGTGGACTAAATTTTGTTTCCATTCTCGTAGTGACCGTATTCATTGTTCCTTGTAGCCGTTTGTAGAGGCACGTCATGTTATTCATCACTACTTCCTGCCGAGAGAGTACGCCATAATCATTCCAGTGTCAGCTGGTGTGGCGGTGCTATTGGCGTTAGGTAAGCATTTCATATGTACAGCTGGGAGAAATATACATTTTATTAAGTGTATATATTATGAATTTTGAGACCGTTATTTCAATGGATTACTAAATGCCAGTTAATTTGTAAGAAAAGATAATAAAATGAGATTGTCAGCATAACATCATTTTGCTCGTGAAAGGTTATTTTGCAATATCTCAATTTGTGGGTATTGGCTCAGACACTGCTCATTTTCGTGAAAATTGTGGGTTGTGGACATTATTTTAAGTAAATACAAATGTTAGGTTTGCACGTGTTGACTGAATGCTTTTATAACGGAAGGTGATCTTTTTAAAACAGCAAGTTCACCTTTTGTTGACTTCTATTAGTACATAGTTGAGGCGACTGTCGTATTTAGGAATCTGTATCATAGGGCTATGCAGAGAACGTTACTACGGTTTCATTAACACTTGAAGCAATTTTAATTTGTTTGCATTACAGGTGCGTTCATTGGGATCACAATCTTCAAGAGCAGAAAACCAAAAGAAAAGAAAACTTCATAGCTGGATTTCACATATATATATATATATTTGTTTAAAATGTACATTGACTCGTAGATCATGTTTATCTCGTACTGGGAAATTAACTGTTATTCGAGGGAGGAAAAAAGTGTGTGGACAGTCAAGTCCTGTGGCTGACCACACAAACACTTCGAGACACTGTAAGAAGGAGAGCTAGTGATAAGACACAAGGTGTAAACTAAATGAGACTGACAACTGGAGGTCATACTCTGGCGATCAAATAAAATGTCTGGATGTACTGTGTGTCGCAGCCGATTGGTCAATGTCCATACTGGAAACAATACGGTGCAGGACTCTACGCAAGGCATGTCCTCTTGCCAAATGCGAGCTCGCCATAACAAGGAAACCCCATATGGGGGGTTATGGCCCCCAACAATAGATGCATTATCGTCTAGTCAAAAGTGGATTATTTGAATTAGAGAAGCTGCAAACTTGATATGACCCATGCAGCTTTTTTTTTCTAGTCAAACAGAGAAAATTAGGAGTCTATAGTTTGCTTGGTAACTTACTGCAGCATTTTGCACCAATGTTCAGATGTGTGGGTGGAAGACTGAAATTTTTACCATGTCACCAAACAAAATCTGAAGTCACATTCATTTGGTGAATTGCAGGTTGCCATAGCAAGCACTGGTGTTTGAAAGCAATAGGACAGAGTAGTTCTGAGTTCGGACTCTGGATTGTTAATCTGCACTGTATTTTCCTACCCCAGTTAATGTCGTGAATATAACAGTTTCTGGTATGAATGGTACAACCTTTCTCATTAAAATCCAAACGCTTGAGCCGTACAGTGCCAGCTGAAAACTCAGTGTGTGTGTGCATTCAACTTGTAACCGTTAGCCTTAGCAGCTGCATTCGAAGCATGAGCCATAATTTCATCAAAAATTTGTTCTCACAAGCACACTGGATTCCCACTTCACACTCTAGCAGAGACAGTTTTTACAATGAACAAACAGATGGAGGATCCAAGCTTCCCTACAATCCCTGTCCAGCCTGGATACCAACGCTACCTATTGTTCCACAAAGTAATTATTGACATTACTGGTTTCCCCAGTACTTTGGTTCAGTATGAACGTCTGACTATAGGTGTCACTGAAGCATAGACAGTATTAAAGTGCACATCGGACTATAGGTGTCACTGGAGGACAATAACATGCACAGGAGACTAAGTGTCACAGTTAAAATTATTAATGTGCTCATGAGACTATAGGTGTCACTGGTCAGCATTATTAGCATGCGCATGGAGCTAGGTGTAACTGGAACACATTTAACTGCACATACAAATTACTATAGGTGTCACTGAAGCACATTTAAACAGCACATCTAACTATAGGTGTCACTGCAACATAATTTAAACTGTTCATCTGGCTATAAGTGTCACTGCAGCACATTTATACACTCATTCAACATCACAACTGCAGCACAAATTCCAGGTCTTGTGTCTTGAGTAAAGCAGACGGACACTTGTATGGTCTCTCTTCCATACTGCTCCTGACGACTATCGACAGATGTCACCGCTCATCTCCACAATTCAAACTCCTGATTTTGCTTTCACAGTGGGACTGCTCTCGCCTGTCTGCGAAGTCTCTCCTCCGATAATGTTTGTAATGAGTTTCCGCGGATCTGAGAATTTCTCCATGCCTTCAAACGATTTAACGCCTGAAACGGGACATTTAAAGTGGCTATCAACTCGCCTGCCACCAAGAAAATAATATTTTTATTTAAGGCACTTCCTATATAACTATGGTTTTAACTTAATTAGATTAGAGAGCAGCCGTGGTGTTAATAGGAACTAACAGTTCATTAGTGCTTGCGGCCAGGCTCTGCAAGTGGACATGTCACTGCAGGTTTCTTTTTAAAGCGTAAAAATGCTGAGCTTCCTCTAAGCCGCACCAAACTCATTTTTCCCCTCCTAATATACACCTATTTTAATAATGAATCCCTCTTCTCAACAATCACAGTCAAGAAATCTCACAACAGCCAGTATGTAATTATATGATTATCAATTGGCACAGAGAAATGGTTGCTAATCATTGGTGACCTCTTGTGGCATGAACACAAGGGTAGTAAGATATAGGGAGTGTGCAGATATTACACTATCGCTACTTTTTGCCCCCTTTCCCCTTCTGCATCACTTGTCTTATCGCTCCCCCTGTCCAGTCTCTATGTCATCGCAGACACCCCCTGCTTAGACAATGAGAGGGTTTGTCATTTGTGTACATGTTTATAGGGTAAGCCTTGTGAAATACGTTCAAATCTTAAAAGCGTGAAAGGAGAGTTAAGGTTTTGTGAATCAGTTTCCCAATGGTATGTACCATACTCTAATCAATCACATGATGACATCACAATGAGTCTTAACCCCTCGCCTACAGTGATGAATTGTCATCTGATCCAACCCCCCCCTCCCCCCCCGAGTGATGACATAATACATGATCGCTTCTTACACAACATGTTATAAAAGGAACAAAATAGATGCATCCTGACGAACACTAGCTGAATAATTAGATTCAGTCCAGTCACACACTGGTTACAATACGTGCACAGAAAATACTTACGCAAGTTTTTAGACTGCTGAGAGACAAAGTCACTGACAGCTTCGCTGTACTTGTGTAGTGTGTCTGTAACTGTCTGTAGTGCATCCAACTGAATTGAATTAACATATATAAGTGAACATATTAGTACAATTTACTCTGCTTTTCAAAAAGGGAAATCTCGCAAGAGAAAGTAAATGAGCATTCAGAAACAACTCTTTTCCATTGCTATGCTTCTCCATGGTAAAGGTTAACTACGACCTTATCAATAATTCCATGTTTCAGCCAAACATCTAAAAACTATAGATTTTCAAAAGTTATATTCATTATTATACCATTGCAGAGTTAAAACTAAGTAAAAGTATATTTTCTGAAAGAAGACAAACCTACAGAAATTCATTTTTGAATTTTACCATTCTACCACTAGTTGGGTCACATGGCCATGTCTTAAGTAAACTTTAACAGGAAATTAAGTCACGTGGAAAACAACAGTGTCAATAAACCAAATTTGATTTGATATAAAGTCAAGGTCAAGCAAAGGTCAGTTAAATGTCCAGCTCCTGTTTTAATTTCCCAAATAAAGGTGTGTCAACAATTCTGGGCTCTGATTGGTCAGTTAAAGTCCTCTCACGCGTTGTTAACCCTTATTACATGGTTAGAAGATGTTATAAGGATCCAAGAAGTACCTACCCCATAACTAATACACGATCCAGTTTAAATGAACGCGCCACTCACGATTCGCATCCGAAGAAACACCGCCATTTTGAACTTGCCGCGAACCCGGAAGTACATTTCATTCAGGAACCCAGGCCGAGAAAACGCCGTCAGTGCGACTGGAGCAGTGCCTGTACTGTAACCAGCCAGCAAACGGGGATAAAAAATCGACAGCGCGCCTTAATTTTGATAAAATCAAACTACGGACTATTTTATGGAATTTGCTGAAGAAATGTGGCGAATAAATTTTGACAGAAATTATTTTGCCAGAATAGTCGGGACCGCAGCCTATCGGACCCGGTGCGGATCGAGACCAGACACTGGCGAACGGTAAATGCACACGGTTGCAAGCTGTTTTGTCGAAGTAAAATGGTCAAACGATAAATGCTGCATATATTCAAGGGTAGTTTCAGATACTTGCATGAAATTACGGGCTGGTTAGTCCTGTGTAACACTGCCGCGGCAGACTTTAGTTAGCCTCAGTCACCAGCAACCAGTGAAGACTATAGTCAAAATACAGCTTGTTAGTAGGCCTATACAGGCGTGCGTTCAGTAGACGCTAGGACCTACGCTAGGACCTAGCTAAAACCTAGTCAAAGTCACGTGTTCTTATTCAAAATACACGGCGAAATCTCACGTATTCTCGCGAAGTCTTGCTTTTTAGCGAGGTCCTAGCGTTACTGAACGGGAGGCAGCTTTGCGCCAAGACTACCCTTAGGCCTAACTGGTCGCTGGCCACAAACACAAAAAACACGAAAATTGAACAAAGTTTCTTTTTTGTAGCAACGTTTGTCAAAATGTATCAACGTTAAATCTTCACAAATTACAAAGTAGCCGATTGAACATGCCTTTCAGTTCAGCAAAAGTCGACATTGTAGGTGCCGCCAGAAATGAGACGAAGTCCAACGGGAATTGTGAGCACATTTATCACTTAATGAGTAACAACTGCGAGGCTGAAATTTGGTGAACACTGCTAAATCGTGCAGAATAGTAAGTAAAGATATGTCTAACTAAATTTCACCGTAATTTGTTGGCGAAAACAATTTACACAAAGTTTTAAACTCGTAACTTATCCCGCTGTCCTCCAATATGGCCGACGCGATCCAAACAAAGTGACCCAAATTTCGCCACAAAACTTGCAATAACTTTACAGTGCTTGCCCCGATTTTGATACTTTTTCGATTTTTACTGAGTAGAATGTACTACCTTTCCGATGATAGCAAAGTACTTTTTCAAAACGAGGAAAAAAATAAAACCGAAAAAAAATTGGTTCGACCCATATTGGTTCCTAGGTTCGACCCGCCTACGTAAGGAACTAAACACCAATGCTATTTTAACATACTAAGTACGCGTAACATTCCAAAAAAATCAACGACCACTAACTACAAACTATAAATACACTACATATGCAAACGAATCACGATATATTACTAATAAAACAAAATAATGAAGACTTTTCGAGCAAGCCATAGCCCATTCAGTTACAAGGAAAAAATGGCGGCATTCAGGACAAGTTCCTGAACTGATGAGCCGGAAATGTGGGTACGGAAATAACTGATGACAACCGGTAATCATACGCTCAGAGAGAAGTGTCAAATACTGTTAAAAAATCGCTTTTGGCAAGAAAGGCGAAAAGAATATAAAGAAAGGGTGTCGAAAATAAGAATTTATGTAGTAAGTATTTTCGGATACTGGAACCACATGGGCAGTTTGCAAGAAGGACTTTAAGGTGTCATTCAAAATCCCGGCGATAGGCCATTTCATAAAATAAAAGGTCCAACGTGTTTGGGTTCAAAGCGTGTCCCATTTTTGACTAACCTGCAGTTCAGTTTTCATTTCAATTTTCTCAATCTCTTTCCGAAGCTTATTCAACTCAGTACTGGAGAGGAGTAGTTTGGAGTGTTCTCGAGACAACTTGATGTCAGAGAGAGGCTGGTCGTCAACACTCCGGGCTTGCCTGAAAAACATTGCAAACTCTTGATGAAACATTGCCACACACTACCCTAATCTTCCTTCCACAACCCATTGACAGTAGATATCTTCAACATTCCTTCAAGGCACCTTGTACTTTGTCTAAAGATTTCTACAAGAGTTGCTGTCAGCCAGAAGCCTTTATACCAGGAGCTCTGATGGAAAGTCATTTTGTGTGGAGCAGATCAAAAACCACAACGGAGGTACATAGGCGGATTTAGGGGGGCCCGGGCCCCCCCCTTGGCTGCCGCAAAAAAACAAAACAGCAGGAGCGTAGGGAAATATTGAGTTTATTAATTAACCCCAGTAATTAAAATTATACGGATGAAAACAGATTTCAATGTGTGCAGTTTTAGTGTTGGGGGGGGGGGGCTCAAATCCAATTTTAAGTGTCAAATTCGGAACACGGCGCATTCCTAACGGAACTATGGCTAAGTATAGGCTCTCCCGCGATATCCCAGGCAACTGGCAGTGGCGCTGCGCACTACGACTCCGTTTCCGTCGTCTGCTACACTGTGCCATGAAGAAAATTTACTTAATTTTTTAAAGAAAATGGAACCTGAGTGACGATGAAAAAACAGAAGCTGCTGGTAAGATGTGAATTTAGTCGAAGCCTTAGTGAATCACTCAGAAACTCACAATACTCTTTTTGTCAAACCTTATCTTAAGACAGTTTCCAAAGCAATCCTGTCATTATTGCCAACACGAAAAACGGATTTGGTCTTTTGGGCATTTGGAGACTATTTTAAATACGACAAATTTGTTAAGAATTGATGGCACAAAATATAAAACGTGTAATAAGCATTACAAAAAGAAGTAGGTTTCGCGCGTAAATGCTGTGGACCATAAATAAGTAGGTCTTTTAGAAAAAGATTAGTAGTTAAGTTGTGGTGGTGTAGTGGTAATGCACACGCGCTCTATCCGCCAGGTCGTGAGTTCGAGTCTTAGGTTCTTGCAGTTTTTTCTGTTCGACACGTTCTCCGTTTTTTTTTCCTTTTTTGCCTCTTTTGTCTTCAGGAATCAAGGAAAATGCTTGATTATTAGAGATAAACCCCCCTCTCGACCTCCCCCCACTTCAGTGCTATGCGCATCTACAATCATGGTTCAGTTTGCGCAAATGCTTACAGCCGGACCAAAAGTTGGGCCCCCCCCTTGTGATATCCTAGATCCGCCACTGAGGTAACTTCACAGGAATAAAACACTGGCTAAAATGAACTGAAATATCACGGACTACAGCCAAAGATATTATAGTTACACCAGTATCTTTGCGACAACTGGTGATTTTTCAAACATTTTGTCCTTGGAAAATGAATTCCTTATGAGAAACTGGGTGATCCTAATCATGTTTTTGTTGTCTGGTTCATGTTTTATCAACTCTTTGAACAGTGGTTATGGATGATCATGCGAGTCCTAATACAAGACAAAAGACCATGGATTTAGCTTCAAATTGAAACTGTTGGCTGAATTTGATGCCCATTCGGAGATTTTAGTAATGGAAAAATTTGAAAGGTGATTAACGAGTCAAACTAAAAATTGATAAGAGTAGTCTACAAATCGATTTTTGGCAAGCAAGCTTCATCACAGAATGTTACCATGTCACAGGGAACCTTTTATCCATGGTGACTCATTGACTCCTTCAAATAAATTGTCTCTACATTATGCCATGTCTTAGTTCAAGGACACACACACAATTTGGATGGCAGCAGAATTTAAAAGCATTTTTATTTGCTGTTGAGTGATGGGATATTCAACAAATTCGTGTAAAGGTCAAAGGTCAGGTGAGAAATATTTGCGAATGAAAGAAATTAATACATGACACCTCCATCAAGTCGAGCAAGCAAAACATTGGTCCTTGTTTCCCAACACAATTTAAAACTGGATTATGAGGAAGATTTCTCACTACAGTAGAGTCTTCCATCAGGTGTTTGTAATTATCTTTTTCGTAACTTACAATATTGCTGTTTTGGATTCCTCTTCATGTGAACTGACTAGAGTTTCCCAGGACGAGCTTTCCTTCTCAAGCCTGTAAATTGACAGTTTAATTAGTTCGACTTTCCGGAATCATACACCAAATATAATATTTAAAACAGTCATAGTCACAATGACGGATCACCATCATGACTGCAGAGAAACTTCCAGGCAGGAGACAGGAAAAGGAGGTGTTTCCCATCATTTGTTTTTAATCATACTGTAAAACGAAACAAGAACATCAATTCTCTATTAAAACAATGTTTTCATCCCTTTTGAACCATCGATGAGTACTAAGGATTAGTTTACAGAGTGACCAGTCGCATGACACTAAATAGCCATTTAATGTGATATTTTTATATTCTGTAAAATGGGATATTGAGTTCAGCGTTCTGATGTTCCATGTTACAAAGGACGCCAACATAGTGACGATGTAGTTACTTGTCAAAACGGAATAAAAACACCCACGCACAGACACGTTTCCAGGATCACATGGGCAGGGCAGGCGTCCCAACAACTTCGCAGTGAGCCAAGTAAAATTTAATTCAGAAAAATACAAATTTACAGGAAGTAGAAAGCATGTAGATTTTTTTGACTGATCTGCCTGCACAGGAGAAAACGTGGTATAGTTTTCGGAATTATTTTTTATTGTCGCATAATACAACTTTGATGTTTTCATAGTTCAACTTTTTGATACTACGTTTCTCTGCAAAAGTTGAACACCTTTAAAACAATTACAAGAGCAACGCGGAGCGTTGAAATGCGCCCACAATTGCACCGCATACGGTATCCTTCTAGGGTTGTTTATTGGTACCATAAAGTGGCCAGTAGAGGGCATACTTTGCAAAATGGAAAGGCATGGTCATTGTCTCCTCAATAGGCTAGGGGCAAAATGTGAGTAATCTTCATAATACAAGCACATCCTATACACCAGTTGCTTAAAGCACCACAGAAACATAGAATTAAAAACAAATTTACCAACATACGAGATTAGCACAGCATTAGAATGCCAGAAACAAATTTCTACTTGGAACTTTTCCTTCACAGTCACGAAGTAACACAAAGTATACACCTGAAGACCTATGAAAATACAGAGGTCAATGTAAAATACTAAAATTGCCACTAGAGGCAAATACTAAAATTGCCACTAGAGGCATACCGGTAATCAGAATCATCCTAAAGTCGTCATCGTCCGTTGTCAACATCACATAAATACACTTGCTAAATTTAGTAAAGATCCTGCAAACGGTTTGGGAGATACAGCCATGGGCGCAAAAAAACAAAACTGCCACTAGGAGGCGCCACAGTAGTCCAAATCGTCTGAAAATCATTGTCAGCTGTCTTCCTTATAGTAAGCACATACACGCCAATTTTCACAATCATCCTTTGAGCGGTTTGGTTGATAGAGGGGTGGACGCAAAAATACAGACTCGAAAACAGTAAAAATGGCCACTAGGTGGCGCAAACTACGTCGAATCCATCTGAAAACAGTAGGATAGCGTCATCTCACTAATAGGTGCCTACATACCAAATTTCATGAAAATCCGTTCAATACTTTTGAAGATACAAAGGTAAGCGTAAAAAACTAAAATTGCCACTAGGGGGCACACCGGTAGTCGGATCCGACCAAAAGTCGTCATCTTCCGTTGTTAACATCATATAAATATACTTACACAATTTGTAAAGATCCTGCGAACGGTTTAGGAGATACAGCCATAGGCGCAAAAAAACAAAACTGCCACTAGGAGGCGCCACAGTAGTCGAAATCGTCGGAAAATCATCGTCAACCATCCTCTACATAGTAAGCATATACATGCCAATTTTCACAATCATCCTTTGAGCGGTTTGGTTGATAGAGGGGTGGACGCACAAAAACAGACTCGAAAACACTAAAAATGGCCACTAGGTGGCGCAAACTATGTCGAATCCATCTGAAAACGGGAGGATAGCGTCATCTCACTAATAGGTGCCTACATACCAAATTTCATGAAAATCCAATAAGGACTTGTGAAGATACAAAGGTAAGCGTAAAAAAATTAAAATTGCCACTAGGGGGCACACCGGTAGTCGGATCCGTCCAAAAGTCGTCATCTTCCGTTGTTAACATCATATAAATATACTTACACAATTTCGTAAAGATCCTGCGAACGGTTTAGGAGATACAGCCATAGGCGCAAAAAAAACAAAACTGCCACTAGGAGGCGCCACAGTAGTCGAAATCGTCGGAAAATCATCGTCAACCGTCCTCTACATAGTAAGCACATACATGCCAATTTTCACAATCATCCTTTGAGCGGTTTGGTTGATAGAGGGGTGGAAGCACAAAAACAGACTCGAAAACAGTAAAAATGGCCACTAGGTGGCGCAAACTATGTCGAATCCATCCGAAAACGGCAGGATAGCGTCATCTCACTACTAGGTGCCTACATACCAAATTTCATGAAAATCCGTTCAGGACTTTTGAAGATACAAAGGTAAGCGTAAAAAACTAAAATTGCCACTAGGGGGCACACCGGTAGTCGGATCCGTCCAAAAGTTCGCACATGCCGTCCCATTCATGAATGGAACATATGTGCCAAATTTCATGAACGTATGTCAAAGGGTTTTGGAGATAGAGCAGCGGACGCCGGACGGACGTCGCCCGGACGGACGGACGGACAGAGATGACGGCATAATGCGTCCACATATAAATATGTGGGCGCATAAAAATTACCTTTTTGGATAACTGTGAACAGTATACAGCTCAAAGTATACAAACAAGTGAATCTGAATCAAATCTGCCATTTCTGAGACATGATATTCCAAAGTTAACAAAACGCTTTTAATCAAATATTTTCACACACAGATTGTGAACAATTGTTCAACACTCAGGCTCCCTCACCTTTGAATGTATTCTTCATACTGGGCTGCAGTGTTTTCCACCTCTACATTGACAGGATTGGGTAAGTACCTGGCATACAAACCAACACAACACGAATTAAATGATTTCGATACTGTCAACATGAAATAAGCTCTTCTAGACTAAGAGGTAAAATAAAGATATTTAGAGTATTGTCCTTACAGGTTGACGCCTCAAAAACAAGATTACACAAATGATCCAGTTGAAAAAAGGAATTGGCGCAAATGACCAACCCATTCTCATAATGTAACCACAGTCTGATCGACTTTCATCATGACATGTCTTGGTCGATAAACACGGACTCTCCACAAAATTGCTCAATTAGGACTAATGAAAAACCGATGAGGGTTAAAATTTTAACTGCCTCAGCAGGAACAAAACATAATTTACCTTCCTGGAGGTCAATTAACTGAGCTATTGAGACATCTCGCTAGGCACAGCAAATTTCACAGACATGAAAGCATACAAATTCTTTGATCACGGTATTTCTCCATACCCAAATTTTCAAAATTCCACAATCAAATCCCTGTCTCCCGTTGTACTCAATTTAATGCCCAACGACTTTTAAAGATCTTGATTTTCAATGCTCCGTATGTTAACCTCACTGCATACAGAAATATTCTATTTACTTGTCCTTGAAACAAGCCATCTTCAGTAGACCTTGACTGGCAGCAGACGAGACTGTCTTATCCACAACATCTGTCACTGAAACAGGAAACAAATGGGGTAAAACAATCATAAACACTACACAAAGTCTGGCGTGATACAAATTCACCAATGGCCAGTGATTTTGAGACAAGTTTAAAAAGGACAGCCATGTACGTGACCTGATTATAATTTGACAAGTTTATGTGCGACCTTAATGATGAGTTTGCGTATTTTGTTGAGTGTCCAAAAATATTGATTTTAACCCAGTTAAAGAATATAATTTTCTGAAAATAGAAAGTGTGTAGAATTTGATATTTACCATATAATAGGGTCACATTATCTTTTTATTGAAATTTTGCGATGAAAAAGGAAACTAAGGTACATTAATTGCAAAACAATGGTACCAATAACACTAGTTAACTTTCATTTCATATAAATTTTCAGGATCACACCTCAAAAATGCTCTCACATTAACCTAAAATATCATTTTGTTTTCATTTGGTAATTTTTTTTCATGAAAAAGATAATCATAAAAGTCCTATTTTTTTTGTTCTTTATGCAAAAATTTGAACATTGTAAAGACAATTCTTAACAGCATTTTGAATAACACTGTAAAAAGAATAGTACCTGAAAGCTTCATCTGAATCCAGTAAGTCATACCCAAGATGTGATATTTCAAAGTTAGCCAGATTTAGACATTTTCTAGGATCCCACACAACCTTACACAAGACCAGATCAGGTATTCACGCGTTTACACTGTTCATACACGAAAATTAAGTAAAGTCACAGTCAGGGAAAAACTAAGTCTCCCTAAGGCAGAGCATGAGGGAGGCAAATTTCCTTTACCCACCTTTATTTCCCTCTAGGCCAGACCAGGTGCCAGAAACATGACCATGGCGCGAAAATTTTACTTACGTTGGATTCTGAATCCATCAAAGTTTTCCAGGTCTGGAAATTCTTGCCCGAGTTTCTGTATGGTATACTGAAAGTTAATATAGACCATCAGTTGCGTACTTGCTGAATGCAAAACTTCGAGATATGAAATCAACTAGACATATTATAACACACATTCTGAAATATTACTCTAGCACAATATGTGGAAAAAATAAGTCTATCCTGGACTTACTTAAGAATTGAGAGCAATGTTTCGTCGGCCACAGCTGAATTTTTCCAACCTTCTGCAACATCTAGTTGCTAAAATGATTTCAAACAGTGACACAGCCAGACTCTTCGTTATAAATTTTCAGCATGATAACGATGAATGCAATACCTGAGCACAGAGTTTGACAAGTTGTCCAAGACGTTCATCTTCGGCAAGATCTTTAGGGATGTCCCAACTAAAATCTGAGAAAGAAATATATAACTGCATTAAAAAACAAGCATTCACCACAGTATTAGAGTTGTCCTTTAAAGTTACAATTGCAAGACCAATGGTAAAACAATAATAAACGGTTGTTTATACACAAACTCAACAGCTTATGATAAAAAACAATTATAAGTCCCTAACGTCATATTCTAGTCAGAGTTAACATCAGTTCTGTAGACTTTCAAAGACACTTGCTTTCCTGACTAGCTGTGAGTTTGGAAAATTTTCCCATGACATTCATCCCTGCTGACAAAGGTTTTCAAAAGCGTTAATAACAAATCTACTTTGGATGTGATAACAAGTTATTTGGGGGAAATTTCCTGTACGCAGCCAGTAGGGAAGGCTCCCTTTGGGACCATTCAAATATTACATCATCCAAAATTTCAAAGTTGCCCCCTTCCCTTGTCAAGACTGCTTAACACCCCACCACCAATATTAAAACCATTGTCCTGGAGACTTTGTCATCTTGGTTCTAACTCTCACCACTATCTCTGTGGGAAATCATTTGATCAAAAATTGTTCTAGAAAAACATTATGGTTCTCAGATGCAGTGGCAGAGCTTAAGATTTTTAAAAGGTTGTTTTAGCAGAATTTTACCAGTTCGGTTACCAGTGTTAGCATAAGTGAACAGGCAACCACAATACATCATCTGTGTCAAATAAATCAAAATTGTTTGTCTCCAATTGATGTTGCTAGGGGTGTGTCGTAACCACTTCTTGTTTTGTATCCTTAAACTTCAACTAGAACAGATCACATCACCAGAACCCCCTTTCACCATCGTGTTTCCCAAAACCCCTTTCAATACCCTTTCCAATGACGATGTGCTATGTGAACAGTACGTTTGTCCTTACGGACATGTCTCATGCTCCCTACACTAACAGTAAACTCCTTGTCAAATCACAGGTCTGTATCATGATTACTGACTTAGCCTCCACACAACCACTCAGAAAAATAACTAAATCTCACTCAAGAGCACAAGCGTAAAGAACATATAACGTGGAAAATAAATCTGAAACTAAAAGAACCGATCCAAATCCTCTAAAGGATACTATATTCTATATTAGAACATACATGAACACATAACTAATAGTTACTAGGATAACATTCAACAAATTATTTCTAGACCATTGCTATTTACTTGTGAAGTGAGAGAGCAAGAACAAATTTCTGTCTGCAGTCTTGATTAACTTTTCATGAAACAGACCACGGTACCTGAATCGTCTGGCAACTGAAGTTGTCTGCTGATTCTGCCACGTACAAAACTGGACCGACGTTTCCCTTCTTGGCGTAGTGACTTGCGTCGTACACTAGGAGAATTCTGCGAAAACCAGAATCCATAATATGACGAATGTGGCGCGTTTGTAGATACATTTTTCAGGCTACTAAACTTATGTCTCCTACGAATGAAAAGAAACCATCTGCGTTATGTTTTAATCATTCTCGCTAAACACATGGTTCGGTAAATATTCTCTTCTTTAAGACTGTCTCTCCGGTAGAATTTGGAACACAGAAACTACTGCAAAAATTGATTTCTCTTGATTCTGGATTGAGCCTGGAATTTGGGAGTAGGAAAATTGCCAGTTGCCAATATGGGCAACAGAATGAAGGACTGCACGAAAAAAAGTTTGATTACGGGAGTTTTAGTTTGCATTGGAAGGAATTAAAGACATTGACAGCCTCCTACGGTGCCCCTTTATGCGCAAAAGGTGCTTATAGCAACGTGACTTTGATGTATTAATTAGCGCGAGGCATAACTCGCAGAAAAGCTTCTGGTGTACAAACCGCCCACTGCCTACTAGAACCAATCGATATTGTGACACTGTCTACACTAGACTGAGACCACCGTCCCTAGCTGGCTCGAACCAATGACGGTGAAGCTCAAATAGGCACTTCCTATGCAAGAAGTTTTGCTGCAAATTATGCCTCACACTGATTAAAACATCAAAGTCACATTGTTATTAATACCTTTCCTGCATAAAGAATTGCCTTAGGAGGCTGTCAGTGTTTTTAATTCCTTCCAACTTGAACAACTACTCCCCTAATCAATTTTTTTTTCTTCGAGCAGTCCTTCATTCAGTTTCCAAAATCGACAACTGGCCATTTTTAACATTCCGTATGCCAGCTGGAGCTTCACTGCCCCTGGTTCAGGCCAGCTAGAGACGGTGGTCACTGTCTACACAATTAGTCTTGGCGCAAAGCTACTATTAAATACATGTGGGTAAAACATGGGCTAATATAATCTGTCACAAAATTAGTGTCACTAAAAACTACATTCTTTCTTGAGTAAACCAACTTATTTACCGATGTTGGAAAAATTGGCGTTCTACCATTATTCTGCTGCTAAAATTGTGGTGCGATTTTGGGTGTCAGCTTTCAGCACCATGAAATATTGCGTCACCTATTGGCCAGGTTTTTTTCGCTGATTCTTCAATCAACTTTCGTTCTTTCACGAGTTTGCGTACACGTCACAACAAATTATCAATTATCAGAACTGGTTACACTTCATTATAAGTTTTTAGAATTTTGATACCAGCACAGAACAAATTTTGCTGCTGCGAAGTTGTCATCATCTTCTGAGACATGTCGCAAAAATTTAGGAAACTATGCATGCGTGTGTCATAAGTCCACTGTTTTCAAAACGACAACATATTTTTCTTTGTTACAAAAGGCAGAGAATTACGTAGGAAAATGACGTTAATTAGATTGTTTTTCACTTAAATGCCTGACACAGGCAAGGTGAGTGACGATAGATTCCCAGGTATTGCATGCACCCCTGCCGGTCACGGCTGGGTGACGAGCAGAACTACCTGGGCTGTGTGCAATTTCGAGGCCTGTCGGAGCTCAACACACAGCTGGACTTTGCCCACATTATATTCAAACAAGTAGCAGTTCCTAGCTGTATTTTGACTTCAGTCTTCATACAGCTAGTTGGATATGACAGTGTTAGAGCTTTTAGTTTCATTATCAGTCTCTCGGTCTCCTAGACAATGGCCATCGTCTCCAGCTCTCGGCCGAGCAGAGACGATGAAGCTCCTATATATAGGCGCTTCATACACCAGAAGCTTTTCGGTGAATTATGCCTCGCACTGACCAAAACATCACGGTCACATTCTTATAAATACGTTTTGTGCAAAGAGCGTCACCTTTGGACGTCGTCAATGTTTTTAATTCCTTCCAACTCGAACAAATATTCCCGTTGTTAAAATTTTTCTTCGAGCAATCACTCATTTAGTTCCCCAAATCAGTAACTCGATCGCTATTTTTAACACTGTGCACGCCACCTGCTGGGCGTAGTGTTGAAAATGGTGATTTACCGATTTTGGGAACTGAATGAACTGGGACTACTCGAAGAAAAAGTTTGATAACGGGTTTTTGACTTTTCGTGGATTTGGAAGAAAGTAAAAAACGTCGGCGGCCTCATAACTTAAGCGCAAAACGTGTTTATGAGAACGTGACTTTGATGTTTTAATCAGTATGAGGCATAATTCGACGAAAAGCTTCCGGCGTATGAAGCACCTATAGGAACTTCATCGTCTCTACTACCGAGAGCTAGAAAGTAGAAACGATGGACTCGGTGACGGTGAATCTGAGTAGTCTGAAACTGGCTGTCTCTGGGATTAGAATCCGAAGGAACCATACAGTAACCAAGTTATAGCGATAGCATCATGCATAAAAATACTTCTAATGCTGGCGATTCTCGCTTCCTCTTTCGGGAAGGTGACGCATTCTCATCTTCTTCCATGGTTTTATAAATCCTCTGGCTAACTCCGCGCAGTCGAAAGTTCCGCCATAAACAACGGGTAATTTTAAAAGTTTGTACTGACTGTGAAAGTTAGCAGGTTATTAGATTAAATGAATATTACTTATGGCTTTCAAAGATGTAAATTATATTATTAATTTGCTATATGAACTACATTATGATCGTAATTAAGTATATATTCCATATTTGCATTACATATTTCCGTTATATCTACAACCTGAATTTGTTTATTTTAGTGGCCCGTAGTGCTGGGATTTGCGCATGTGCACCAGGAAGTTATTGTTTCGTTTTCGAGGAAGTACGCAACCTTAGTCTTCGTGACATGTAAATTTTTTATTTAAATTTGACTTTAAGCACAGGTAATAGACATCACATTCTGTTATTAAAGGTCCTGGTCGGATATAGTAGGCCCTGATATCTTATTTAGAGAACCAGGCAATTATAGCCGATCCGTCAGTTGAGATGGTTCTGTACCTTTTTACTCCTAATCCATAAATTCCATTCCTAGTCCTACCCGTCTGGTGCAGTGGCTTATAAAATTGATTCTCGGCAGCCGTTTTGAAGAGGGTTCCGTTTAAGCCCCTGTTACCGGTCATTGTGCCTCAACAGTTAAAGTGATTGGTTCAGTGCCCAATCATCCCTCTGAGATTGATGAGATTACATGTGACCTGGGGCTGGGAGTCGCAAGCGACCCCTATAAAACCGTACTATGCTGACTATTAAGTTAATAGACTATTGGCCTTTAGCTAGTGATTGACAGAGGCTCTTATGACTTGTCAAAAATACCTCTACAAACTTCAAACTGATCAGCCGAAAAATCCATTGACAATGAGATGTGAGCCTGGTTCCCCGCGTCAGAGTGAAGGGTCCAAACTGTTCGGTTAAGAGGCAGTTCCACTTGGCTTGAAGAATGAAGGTGTTTTTCAGAAATGCAAAAGTCATGTAAGTGGTGATACAACAGCTGATCAGCAAAGGACGTAGATGGGCTTCATTCATCTGTACTACATTATCACAACCAGAGCTGGAATTTCTCAATCCCTTACTCCTCTCCATTTTGGGGAAGGTCAACGTCAAATCACGTAGTGGTGTTATCCTTGAATTTCTCGTTAGCAACACCGATATGTGTCCTGGAATGTGCCCTCAGTGACATTCACAATGCTGTATGGTCCACCAGGACGTCCTTGCTTTTGGGGGGGGGGAGGTAGCATGATTCTCATTTGCCTTTCAAGTGTTGTGCGATCGTCTCCAGGTCAGCAGTTAGGGACTATAGAATTATATTTGACCATTACAAAGCAAGTTGAAGGCCTCAAAGTAGTTGGAATAGCTGAGATGGTGCAGTGGGTTTTACTTTGGGATAATTTAAACAGTTAAAATGCAAGACCAGCTTTCCCCTCCTTTCACAGCTCAAAATTGGCGAGGGGCAATCCATTTGTCAGATTATTGCTTAATTTCAACTGTGATTGTGTGTGAATTTTTCGAGTCCCGATCTGTACCAGGCAATGTTTTAAGTGTATAAAGAAATGTTTGTACTGTAAATTAACCTCTAAATATTTCCCTTAGGCCAAGTTTCCAGTTAGTTGTTTCTCATCATTTCTATTTGCATTTGATTGCGCCTTAGTTGACAATATGCCCAATAGATGGAGGTGGCAGTCATATCTTGCATCAGGTGTCAGATGGTATAGTTAGTGCTGCTTAAAAGGGAACTATTTTATTCTGAGTAAATTTTGGATAATTTTCCATGAATTGTTGATTAATTTCTCAAATAATTCAACAACAAAAATCAAACTTATATTCTCTAACGAAGCTCAAAAAAATACCGGCTTGGAGCGCTGCTTAGTCTCGTGACGTATTTGGCGGGGGCCAAGTCACTGTCCTGTGTTAGCGTGCAATCAAGTAGCGTTTTTCATATTGTCGGAATAAGAAATTTTAGTGTGAAATGTCGGGTCACCAGGGATACCTGTTTGACTGAGCCGAGGCAACACAAAGTGATACCCAGTCATCGTCATCGTCAGACGAAAATTTGCCGTTGCAACCAGTCCGTATCAACAATTTACACTGGTGTGACTGTGCCGTGGGCAATGTGGAGTCTAGCCAGCCAGTCAGCCTGCTGTCAGCCAATACTCAGCGCTGTTAACTTGAAGGGTTGGTAAGTTACCGACTATAGCTGTATGAAGTCTATCGCACCACTGTGTGTTGAGCTCCCTTAACCCCGAAATTTCAGACAACCCTTGACTACCCGGGTATAGTTGACTTATGCTCGTCACCTCCTATTAAAACTAACCGGCTACATCAACGTATAAAGCTAACGGACCGGGGGGGGGCGCATGCAAAATCTGGTAGTCACCTGACACTCCCACTGTTCGTTGCAGCCGTTTTAAGTGGGAAGCAATCAAATAAACGTCATTTGCTAGCATAATTTACCGCCTTTTTAAAAAAGAAGTGTGTCGTCCGTTCAAAAACAGCACGCTCATGATACGGCGCACGCGCCATTTCCTAAAAATTTCAGACGTCTTTCGGGACATGATGACAGCTTCGCAGCACCAAGGTTGTTCTAAAATTCGGTTTATTGTTATAAAAATAGTAAAAATTTGTAACAAAATGAAACAATTTCCTATAATTTGTTATAACATGTACGCAACCTAGGTAATACCGTCAGCGACGAACACTTGATAAAAGAATCCGGGGGAAAAGAAACTGGTAAAGGTCAGGTGACGTAATTGCAAAAAGCCGACTCAAGAGAACACATCACAATTTTAGCAGCAGCCGATGAACGATCGCTAACTTTTCCAACACCAGTAAATACAGAAGTTATTTTACTCTAGGAACCGGGTTCCTATGTTTATTTAAGGATGAGATTGTTTTAATGATATTATAAGTCAGATTTATTTGTCCATTTTTACCCATATCGGCTCTTGAAAACCTGTAGGCCTATATTTAGTATATAGCTTTGGGCCAGGGCTTGGGAAAACCAGCGATGGTATGCGATGACCATCCCTTTAGAAGACCCCTTTTTCGAAGACTTTGAGCAAGCAGATGTCATACAAAAAGGCATAGCGAACCTTTTACAGCACTGTGGCAAACAATAAAAAATAAGGACGGTTGATACAATGATAAATTACGGTGTAAACTCTTCAAAATATGACATAAGCAATGAATGTGTAAAGCAGCCTATACCCCGCCATTCACGTCACTGACACATCAGCCAATCGGCGATCGCTTTCTGAATTCAGTGTTTTAACCATGAATACGAATCGGATTTTGTTTGGCACGCAAGTCAGGCAAATATGAGTTTTATTTGTATGTTAGAACCGATTAACTGCAACACTATTTTGATTACAGTCCCCTTTTAATTGGAAATAGAAATTTGTGTTTGACAATGGACAAAGCATGTTTTGAAGACAGACAATTTCACTGGGATCTTTTAGGCTTATTTATGAAACGATTTTTGGATTGTGGTGGAGTGCATTTTCTAAACAACATTACATTTACTAATTTTATTACTGAAATTTGATGATCTTGGCATAGTTTTCATACTGCTACTTCTGCAAGTGATAGTCAAAGCCTATAACATCTGTTTTGAACATAACTGTCCTTTTGGTCGCTTTGGTTATTGCAACCATACTAAGTACTACGCCTACTCTTGCGTTGCTTTGAATCTCTTGCGAACACCTGCATTTTTCCCAAAAACCTTTGCGCAAATCAAGTGACGGCGATCAACAAAGAGGTCTATTGATACCGTTTTGTTACAGCCTCATCGCTAGACTTAGCTATGCAGGATTTACGAGCATCACTTCCGGACTACCCCATCACTGGCATCTGTGTGGTGCGTGACATCAACCACTGTCCCAATGGTTACAAACCAGTAAGTTCAGGAGTTCTCAAAGCTAATACGTTTTTCCTATTGTACTTGAGTCAAAATATACCGTTACTAGCGGCAAAAGTGCATTAGCATAATTGTTTGCTTATTTAGCATACAATGTGGTCAACAAGAAAAATTCTATTTCTCCAAAAAAATAAAGATTAAGAGTGTGTTAGTGTATTGCGAGCATTGTTTGTAGGGTGGAGATGTCATAAAACGACACTGGTTAAAGTTCCCATTATTTCCAAAAGAGTAATTAGCCTTGAAAAAATTAAAAACATCATTCTGTCAAATACTTTTGCACGTAATCAGTGAAGAATATTATTTTATAGTAATTTTGTGGTCTAAAGATAAATTTTCAAAATGGTAATATTTTTATTTTTCAAACGATCACTGCTAAGTTTCACCAAGTTATGTTTTGTCATAAATACTGTATACAAAAAAGCTATGTTATCGATGATGTGCGGTATAAGTTTCTTAAGCTTGCTTTTTTGTCAGTTGAACAAAATCATATTCCATGAGCCAGCCGTATTGTGTGCAGACATATAGCATGTCATTGTGTTGTAGTCTTGCAAGCTATTAATATACAAACTAGGGAGGTCAGAAACTTATATAATGTTTAAAGTTAATTAATAAAAGTCAGGAATTGCTGAAATTCATAATTGTCTTGGAATATGCGTATGTATATCTTGAATCAGTGTGGAAATATAGATCACAAATATTTTTTAAGTATTTTTTTTCTACACGCCTCCCGGGTTCCGGGTTCGAGTCCCTGTTGGAACAGAAGTCTTTCAAACTCATGTTCATTAGGTCACGTGATGTGGCCAATAGGTGGCATGCAGATCAGACTTAAAAATGTTTACAATTGTCTTAATCATTGATTTGTTATTTTTTTGGCATCTTTTACATCACTCTACATAGATTGACAAGACGCATGATCGTCAAGACGACGCTGATCTCTGGAAGGACAGTATGTTTGGCAAACGCAACACAAGATATATTTGTGTGACACGAATATACCCTCTAGCTCAAGTAAGGAACATTGATATATGTGACATGTGTGTGGACTGGTTCTCATTTCGGGATGTGGGGATTCAAATTTCTTACAAGTCGTTACTGCGAGGTTGCATGTACCCATGCAGAGCTTATGATGAATTGCGTAGTGCCACTGGACTTGGTAAATCTGACAGTGTAGGTGATAATGCTCGTGCACCGTACGGTATGTGGTTGTGCGCAATTTAACAGATTTACTGGTTCCTTGTCCAAACACTAGATGGAGCTGTTGTTGACCCAGGGTTGTTCTTCTTTTTTCCAGGGTGCCCTAAACAATGTTTTAGTAGACGTCGTGATAAACAATGAAAAAGACTCTGTTCCAGCTGGTTTCTCACATGTTGACTTGACACAAGACTCACGTAATATTTTTCATTCATTTTAAAGGTTTTCATGAATTGTTAACTTTAAACACTTTTGTGTGCCCTTTGTGGTTGTTTAATCTGGTTGTTTTAGACTAACTGAAAAGGACATTGTTAAATAGTTTTTGCCTAGCAAATATTTAAAGTCTTGTTTTCTTTCTGTTTAATACAGTTTGAGCTAATTTAAAATCTGTTTGTACCTAATATTAAGAGAGTCCCACGTCAGCCCTAATGGGACTGCTGGTAAAACACGTAAGATCAACAATAGATCTTCTCTGGGAAAGTTGTACTTTGTTGCCCCATGCCAGCTTTTGACCTACAACAAATTCCACGAGTGGTCGTGTTTATCATAAGTATAGAAATTGTTGATGTTTTAAAAGCCATTGTTTGATCTTGGTTCGACCTCGGGGCAATGCAAATCAAGGTAATTCTTCGGCTGTATGCCTGTCATTACTTTCACCATTAAAACACAACAAAAAGATACCGTGAATGCGTTTAATTTGCAAACAAAACTGTGTACTGATATTCTAAATCTCTGCTTCATGTAACAGCAGCAAACTGGTATTGTGTCTCTCAGAACATGTTATAATTGGCAGACTGATATTATTGCGTTTTTCAGTACAAGTTTTCATTGGCATACTGATATTATTGTGTTTCTCAGAGCAAGTTATCATTGGCAAATTAATATTGTGTTTCTCAGAGCAAGTTATCATTGGCATACTGATATTATTGTGTTTCTCAGAGCAAGTTATCATTGGCAAATTAATATTGTGTTTCTCAGAGCAAGTTATCATTGGCAGACTGATAACAAGTATCTCTGCTATATTTCAGGGGAGAAGGCAGTTAAAAAGAAGAATTTCTGTGTAAAGATGATCAGTAGAAACACAACCACTAGTGCAATCACGGATCTTATACTGTTGAGTAAAGCAAAGAGGGCGCCACCTGGCTATACGATAGTGGGGTAAGCCATGCACGACCGAAACTCCAATGCCCTCTTTAATACTGTAGCTCCACGTTGAAACCAGTTGCATACTATTCTCCAGCAGTAGTTCTCAGACCATGTAATTTCAATGTAATCAAGTGCGCTGTGGCCTGGTAAAAAGTGTTTCAAAGTTTTCTAGCCACGAACATCATAAAAAATGCGTTTGCAGAATTGCTCTCAGAGAGCATAGAACATCTGCATTGCACTCTGTATTCTGTAATGGTTTCTTAGTTGTTTGGTCAAGTCACCGTTAGCCAATCATAAAGTCAGCATTGCTCTTTGATGCAGTGAGTCGACCTAAATATGCGTTATGCAAGGTGTCCCCACAATGTCTATCTGTGACTTAAACGTAGTTACAAAGGTTCTCAAAACTAACAGGAGAAGGATTTTTTGTAAAAAAATTGACGTAGCAACGAATAGCCGACTGGGTGTTGGTAAGCATCATTTCCAACAACGCGACTACATATAGTTGCAAGATACGATGATGTCAATATGATTGATATTTAGGATATTAAACCTATGATAGCCTGTTTGCTTTTTTACCATTGCTATTGCTTCTTAGATATTACAATTTATTGAGGATTTCAACAAACCTTGTCTGAATGTCTTTGTAACTGCTCCTTAAATATGGATGATGACCACTGGGTTATAATTTTAAGATTCTTTTAACAATTGAGGTTTTTTTCAGAGATATAAATAATATACTGTTGTGCTACAAAATGGGCCCGGTTCCTCCTGAAACACAGAACAAACCACTACACAGGTACGTTGCGGTGACTCTCGTCTCTTGCATCATTTGAAGTCTACAGTATTGCAGAAGATGTGCATTGTTTCTATCTGTGAACTGTAAATGAAAATGTCGTTTCTTGTCATCAGGGTAAAATCTCACCAAACTATGACATAATATGACGGAGAAGTAAAATATCAAATTTTTTCGTAAAAAATAAGTAGCATCAAATAAATACGTCATCGTTTATAAGTTCTGGGCCCTGGGCCCTGGGCCCTTAAATTGGGAATCAAAAAAACAGGGTGGGCAGTAAGCCGAGCATGGGCGGTTAAAATTGAAAAATTGAAAATTTCGGGGAGGGCGGTAAGCCGAACATGGGCGCTTAAATTTGAAAAATTGAAAATCTCGGGGTGGGCGGTAAGCCAAACATGGGCGGTAACCCGGACGAGTACGGTAGTCACGGTCTGACATTGTTGTGAGAAATTCTAAACAGCAACAACAAAGTTAGAGACTTTCGTTATTTAGAAAAATATCAGTTTTCCAATTTTTTGTCCGAAATTTGTGAGATTTTTACGGTGTTTTATAAGTTTCCAGTTAGGTATTTATAAGTGCTTAACTGGTAGAAGTGGGTTTTTCTCAATTTAGATGGACTAATTTCTCCTTCGTATAAACGCATGGGCCTAAATATACATATGTGCAGTATTACGTATAGCTGCATTTCGCCCTGTTTAGCTTTCTAAAATTGAAAATTGAATTTAATAGGATTTTTGCTCTCATAAAACCGTCTCATAATATTTTTTACCATGCTAGGATGCTATTTCCAGTGCCAACAAAAGAACATCAAAACGATCAACAAAGAAAATGCTTATTGAGAGTTTATTTGGATCGGACAACCCTAAAACTGTAAATTGAGTTAGGCCTTTTGCTCTCATGAAACCGTCTCTAAGTATTTCTTAGTGTGATAGGATGTCAACTAAAGAACATCAAAACCACCAACAAAGAAAGTGCTTCAGAGTTTGTTGGTGTTGGACAACCTTAAAATATCGAATTCGAAAAATGGCGCATGGACGCACTGTCTATTACCTGAGTTGCTGGCTCATTTGGCAACAATTCAAGATCGGATGTACATAAGTAGTTTGTTTTAAACCCCAATTTGGTTTGGATAATGAATCAACATTGACTGCTAATCAGCTGTGTAATGTTCCTTTAATATTTTCTCTACTTGTTTTATATTGATAACAATCACTATACTCAGTTTTCTTAACTGCTTCAGTGTCATTTTATGTAAATGTACTTTTCCATTGTTTCAGTCCTCTACCATATGTTCTAAATCCCACAATGCAACAGACACAGCCAACATTTGGTACTGGTTCCGGGTACCATGCTAGCCAAGTAGGTGACTGAGGAATTCACAAACAGTTTGAAATGTTGATGTTAGGGTTATGTAAGACCCTAGAAAAGTGGACAAATTTGACACATCTTGTCTGGGAAATGGATGATTGAATTCATATCAAACCTCTGAACACTATGCTTTATGCTCTGTTACACAAAACGCTGTTAGGCATTGTTCAGCTTTTGCAAGAGGGGCTATCAGACTTTGGACTTTTATGATATTTAATATTTATGAAATAATCAAAAGTTGCATAAAGTGAAAATTAAATTATTGAAACCTGTAACAGAATATTTGAGATTTCATCTTGATCCTTAATATCGAGCGAAATTTCGGGCTGTGTTATTGGTGACATTGATTTGCGCTGAATGTCGTTGCTAACATTTACTAAAACGACATGATCACGTGACCCAATTAATGTCAGATTGGTACGTCAAAAATCACATTCCACAGGTTGTCTACTTTGAGAAAATGTATACTTTTACTGACATTAAAATGAATTTTTTAGGTAATCGGCCAAATCCAAAGAGCTGTTGATGAGTCCTAGCTAATGCTGGAGTCGTGCGCTCTTGTTTTCTTTAATGTTTCCATGTTTGCAAAATGTCCATTCATGTACATTGGTTTCTAATCATTCCTAATCAATAACTGGTACTTCATTTAGAGATTCAGGAGAACGCAAAACATGTACAGCTATTCGTTTTATTTTATTTCATTTCCAGCCACCCACACCCCCCATTCAGCCTCCGCACATAACATACCAACAGATGTCGCCGCCTCCCAACTCAAACTATACACAGACTAATGACCTGCGTCACGGTCAAGGCGACGTGAGATCATCCGGCTCCTCAGTACAGTCACAACCTCCCACGCTAGCAGTGCATCGTAAGTATGCAGTGCAATGTTTTTAACGAATTTTAACACCAACAGGTTTCGCCATCTTGTGTTCAGTCGTAGAACTAAACTATTTCTTGTTTTGCTTGGGCAGCAACTCTGTTAGCTCAAGATCAAGAATCCCTTTTGATCTGAGTAAGGAAGTCTAGACCAGTTTTGTTGATCAAAGTGGTCGAATTCAACAGTTTCCGTTTTAAACATTGACTGTTGAGATGCATTGAAACTTTAAAAGAACATCAAACCCTGTTTCGGTGATTTCAACCAATCCTGGTTCTGTGACCTGCTAATGCATCATTGTTGTCTCACTTGAGTGACAAAAGCAGAATTCAACTAAGAACTCAATACACTTTGTCGCTTTGATTGCGTGTTAGGGTTCTTGATATGTGGTCTTCCCCCACAGTTGTTTTATAACTCGTCTGAAGAGTTGGTCCCTTTTGCTCATTTAGCAGACTTTGAGAGAGTAGTTTTTAAATTTTGCTCTTAGCTTTTTAGGGTTGTCTAGGGTTACAGGGCATTATTTTGTTGCAGAGAACTAGATGAGAAAGTCGCTTTTAGTATGTGTTAATAGGTCAAAACCAGGTTTGATATCCTTTTAAAGGGAATCTGCAATTGCCTACTTCTCCATCACAAATGAAGTGAACTAAATTCCTATAACCTTCATCAAAAGCAAAAACTGCAAAGATTATAGGAAAGCAGTTAATTTTTGCTTGAGAAGTAGACATTCATAAATTCCTTTAAGTATCATTGCACGCCAATGTTAACTCTCATGTCTGGCTAAATGCCCGTCCCCTGTCACATGGGCGGCGCACCATAGGGGGCTGGGGGCTATAATCCCCACTTTTTTCAGTGCTGCGCCGCTCATGTGTCGAAGCTTTTTGTATCTTTGTTAATACTCGTACCGAAAACGAGCAATTTGTTTGCTTCGAACTATCAAGTACCTTGTTGTTGGATTTTTATTTGCCCATACATGTGTACAGTACACGCTAATGTAATCCGCAAAATACCGTCATTCTAGCTAGTACTCTGTAAAGGAGGCAGTGTGATCTACAGAGATATGTGTCCACTTCCTTTACTCAAAGTCATGGGTTGTAGTCCCACTGGGGCACACTCAGGGCTTGGAATTTTCCGCGGAAACACGGATTTCCGCTTTTTTCAAATGTTCTGTCCGCGTATTTTATTATATTTCCGCGTAAAAAAATCGGATTTGACATAAAATTTCCACGGCAAATTTTTTTCTTGCCACCGTGTTGCCGACGACTTTCACCTCGAAAAGCGGAAGTTGCTCTTTATGTTTCGGAGGAACGTAAATTGTCAACATTGCCGGGGCATCTGGGATAGCGTGGTGGATTTCCTCAGTGGCGGCTCGTGTGATTGTAAACCGCGGCAACAAATACTACGACTCTGCAGCCAAAAATGTTTGGAGGCGGGAGTGGCGAACGAGCTAAGACAGACGCACGCTGCCGGAGGTGGTACCGTTTTTTTGTTTTTTTTAGTCCTCTCGATTTTTGTCAGCAAAAGATCCACACCGACTACCGACTTTTTCAAGGCTGCCTGCGCCCATGTTTCGGGCTATAAAAATTTCCGCTTTTTTCGCCATTTGCCATTCCAAGCCCTGCACACTACTAAACCCTTCAGTCAGGTCCCTAACTCCTCAGCTCCGTTTTAACTATTACGGTAAGCTTAAAAATGGTTCCAGGTGAGCAGTAGAAGGTGCCCACATCTAGTACAGTGTATACCAGGCGTCATGGAATAATATATTTTACTGAGCTAGTACTCTGATGATGAATTACACTTGCACTCAGCAGCCATGACTGGTAATTCCCGGTCACACTCAGCAGTTGTGACTGGTGATTTCGGGATCACAGTCAGAAGTTGTGACTGGTAATTCCTGGTCACACTCAGCAGTTGTGACTGGTGATTTCCGGATCGCAGTCAGAAGTTGTGACTGGTAATTCCTGGTCACACTCGGCAGTTGTGACTGGTGATTTCGGGATCACAGTCAGAAGTTGTGACTGGTAATTCCCGGTCACACTCGGCAGTTGTGACTGGTGATTTCGGGATCACAGTCAGAAGTTGTGACTGGTAATTCCCGGTCACACTCGGCAGTTGTGACTGGTGATTTCGGGATCACAGTCAGAAGTTGTGACTGGTAATTCCCGGTCACACTCGGCAGTTGTGACTGGTGATTTCGGGATCACAGTCAGAAGTTGTGACTGGTAATTCCCGGTCACACTCGGCAGTTGTGACTGGTGATTTCGGGATCACAGTCAGAAGTTGTGACTGGTAATTCCCGGTCACACTCGGCAGTTGTGACTGGTGATTTCGGGATCACAGTCAGAAGTTGTGACTGGTAATTCCCGGTCACACTCGGCAGTTGTGACTGGTGATTTCGGGATCACAGTCAGAAGTTGTGACTGGTAATTCCTGGTCACACTCGGCAGTTGTGACTGGTGATTTCGGGATCACAGTCAGAAGTTGTGACTGGTAATTCCCACTGCATTGCATTTGATGACTCATGAGTTTTGTTGAGAAACTGACAAATGTAAGCAAAAACTTCTCTTTTTCAGTATTGCCATGGTTAAGAATCGCTGTACTTAATGTTTTTCTTTCATTTTCAGCATTAAAAGGCGTACCCTTTAAACTACACTCAGCTTTCGACATAAAAAGTGGCTCAGATCATGTAAGTCCTTTTCAAGTTGTTTTTCTTTCAAGGGGCTGTAGTATGAACTGTTTTACATAATGCATTGTCTTGTTTTTATATATTGTACACAGATTTTACAGTAAAATATCACCAAGTTTGGACAAAAATCAATGATAAAATTGTCCTTTTAAATTCGTCAACATCTTTTTATGGTGTTGTAGGTGCCCAGAAGTTTTCAAACGTTTATGCGATGGTAGATATGATCATACATAATTTGAACATGGTAAAGCGTTGATTTGGTGCGAAATATTTTATATCACTAAACAGAAAAAAGATCATCCTGTAAGTCGATCCCTTCAAGCAGTATTCCCCAACTTACATTTTTGACCATAAATCAAACCTGTCACTTTGAGGAAAATTTGAGGGATTACTGCAGGGTAACTTGTCAAACGTGGTGTACTGAGGTCTGCGAAACCTCGTGATCTGTTGTATTTATTTATTGTTTGTTTACTTATTGTTTTTGTAAAGATTGCTTGTGTTGCTCTTTAAGTATTCTCTGTAAAATTCTTTCAGTTTGTTGTACCTGAGTTGTCAACTAAGTCAAGAAGTCAAATTCATCAAGAGGTGAGTGAGGCCCGCTTATCTCCCCTGTATACTGATTTACACAATTCAGAGATTGATGATCATCTCCCCTGTATACTGGTTACACAATTAAGCAGTTGATAATTATCTCCCCTGTATACTGATTTACACAATTCAGAGAGGTCGATGATTATCTCCCCTGTATACTGATTATAAGTTTCAGAGGTTGATGATTATGTCCCCTGTATGCTGATTTATGCAGTTTAGAGGTG
>NMRA01001265.1:8391-26255 GCA_002633005.1 Phoronis australis | reverse complement strand
TGTAATATTGTTCAATACAATGGCACTGATGGGACCATATTACTTGTTTTACAAAAAAGTCACCAAAACTGTTGTTTTTACAAATATAAGTTTACTAAGCTCTTTGGTGATTATTAGGTAACTTCAAACTCAAATTTCTCAAAAATGTGCAACTTTATATGTGGGAACTTTTTAGATTTTGAAAACACTCTAATAAATGAACTAAAAAACACCAAAATAAAATTGCCCCCCTAAAGTACTCACAAAAACCATTTTCTAGAGGCCCTACAAAATCTGGCCCACCGACTATCTATAGTCTATGCTTACATGAACCTCTGGCAGTGCTTGGTGTGTAACAGATAAACAGATGGTAGGTTATTTATCTCCTTTATGTACAAAAATGCCCCTATAGCGCATACTGAATCACGTGGACATGCAAAATTGACATGACACAAATTGCGTTTAAAATATACTGGTTAACTCAAACAATCTCCAAGCCTGCTTTACATCAAGTCGGCCATCAACAAAGCGTTTAAAGGACCCCATCTCGATTATGAAACCGAATGGTGTTACTTGTTTAGATTAAATACATGTACATGTATGATTTCTAGGCTAGCAGAGAAGGTACAATTCGTTGTTGATTGAGTCCAGTCTCGGTTCGTCGTGATGACTCTTTTGTGCATCGAGCGTTCGTTCAATGTCAAGGCTTTCCAAGCTCAGAAATCGCAATGTTGATCAAGAAATGTACCCGTCTGTTTTACTTGGCCTAAAATTGAAGAAGTCATTTTGTTCAGCGGATAGGCGGACTTGCTTTTGGGCTTATTTTGCACTCTTCATTCAAGCCGCCTAGACGTTCGATGTTGTTATACGCGTTCGTGATACGACCAAATTGCAGGCGGCAGAAAGCTCAAGTCTTGACCTTCTTAATACATTTATTGCCCAGACAACATCACGAAGCCAGTCTGAGGTTGGGCGCCTCAGTTCTGGCTTTAATAAAGTATATAATAGCGACTAATAGATATATAAGGCAATAAAATGTACCTTGAAAGGGGAAATGGGAGCGGGGGAAGAACTTTCACGCGCCATTCACACACACACACACATGCCGTGTTGGAATTATGTCTGGAGAAATTAGGTTCTATATAAATACGTACAAACATAAATACATATAAAAATAATAACAGTACAACTTTGATGATTTCTAGAATACTAATTAAAAGCATGCGTGCAGACCTCTCCATTTATCCATATTTGCGTCCGAGGTATCTGTTAAAATTGTGTTTATAAAAGTTTGTAGTTTCAACTTGAAATCCTTAAAAGGAGAGGCTTTTTTACATTTGATCTTTGGTAAATGAAGTAAAGTGCAAGTGTATCAATGGTATTGCATATTAATTTGTGGTTTGTATTAGGGTTTTGAATAGAATCTTATATGTCCCACATCGTAAACATTTACTGGGTATTGAGGGCTTTATTTAAGAGTATTTGCACTGATTCCCAGACAGTCCTGACACATGTGCAATAATAAAACATATGAAATAGAGTCTGTAACTCATCACAATAGGGGCACTTATCAGTATCAACCACCCCTATTTTGTATAAAGTGATATTTGTAAATATTCTTCTATGGGTAAAGAGGTACCTGAAGTTTTTTAATTCAGGATTTATTGGGAGGCTGAAGGGTAAAAAATAAATTTCTCTAATTTCTTTTCCATTATGATAATTACTTAACCGCGCATGAGTGTCGGGTTTTGTGCAAAAGTATGTATAGTACACTTTTTAAACCAATCTTTACTACAACTGCTATAATTAATTAAATGAAAGTTGTTACAACCAATAGATCTTGGTTCTAGTTCACAAAGCTGCTTCCTCAATGCACTAACAACAACATGGTAACAGTGAACATGCGCCAATAGACGCATTTAACAAGAAATGAAAAAGTCGGTGAAAATTCCGTCGGAAAGCAATTTAGTTGGACAACTTTATTGCTCGTCGCCTTTAGTCTCGATTGATCACCATGGAGATACACGTAGGTGTATATGTATGTATCAGATGCTAGTTTGTAATAATTATATAATAGTCCTAATTATCGGTACAACTCTAAACCTTCGTTTACCCATAAGGTGACATATCGTGAAAAAGACATCACCTGTATTATTATACAATATACAACATGTTTGCTGATAAAGTTCTCTGCTTTACAATTCCAGTAAGCGCGTATTCTCATATTTTTCTATGTAAATGCGTGTGCCTAAAATTCTTTCATAGTCCATTTGGCAGTTTGGGGGTGTGAATGTCTGACGAGCAAAATCCTGGCTAATACTCTACTCTGCCCCCCAACTCAAAATCCTGGATCCGCCCCTGTAAACTCCATGATCTTAGGGAAATAATTATAGTCGGAGAATAACTTGACGAAATTTCTGTCAGAGTGCACATGTATATGAAATTCTGCGCCGTGTTTCTTGAGTTACTCATAGCGTTCCGACGTACGCGATGGTTGTTGCAATAACGTAAAGTGTCCTCTAATCGTCTGCACGATCATGTCATCCGCGCAAACACACCTGGCCTCTTGGCAAAACTTTATGTTTCAAGTATGTAAAGTTTAAGTTCCAAGTTTGACGTTGGAGAAGTCCAATTATACGGTGAATTACTTAAGTTATTGTACATAGTAATTTTCTAATAAGCCTTGTGAATTACTCCTAGTAATTTATGTTATGAGTTTCAGGCTTATTTAGGTTTTTGAGACTTTTGAAGTTTTCGCGATGGTCTGAACTTGAAATTTGTCTGAGGCTCAAGTTAGTTATTTTGCCTTGTAAAACCTCTATTTTTCAGTCAAGTCAGATAATATTCTGTTTGTATGGGTTTTCTAACGTGTTAGTTTTGTTTTCAAGCAAGATATGCGTGTATATTGTTATTTTGAAGTTTTCTTAATTTGACCTTTGACCTTTGTGCAATATTATGAATTGATCCCTTTTATATTGTTGTACATTATATTTACAGTTTTGTTTTTTTCTTTACAGTTGATCGCTTCGCTTTTGCTTCCATTTTCGAATGGTACAGTTATGAAGTTCTGCAATAAAAGTTTTTAAAGCGCATTGGGGAGTTTTGATCCTTACAGTATTTACCAGGCACCTGGTACACATCGACGAACACGAACGAGTTTTTCAATAATACGTGTGCAACCCAATGACAGCCTAGTGCGGGAAAACGTATCAAACAAATACGGGAGAATTTACAATAATTCATTTTAGCTGCTCAGATTCGGCTGGCACACAGCTTTTTTTGTGAAGAACATCAGACTTCAATAATGTACCATGAACTGCCTTCACGATTGCAACCGTTTGTGGAGCAAATACGGGACAGTTTACCAAGTTCAAAAAACTTTTGATATGATCCGGCTTGCCCACATGAATATTTGATGTTTTATACCCGAAAGGTGTCACATCTGACAATAGCGTAAAAAACATTGTGTCCGTTTTTTAACCAATGTACACGATACATGCAGAAAATTGTGATTTAAGAGCGACAGCATACAATTCGAAAGGCTACAAATTAAAAGTTTTAAAATAACGTCGAAGCCTCGGTAGGGTTCTGTATTGCCAGGACCTCGCTAGAAAAGCAAGACTTCACGAGATAACTCAAGTTATTGCCATGTATTTTCAAATAGACCACATGTTTTGTAACTCTACTAGACTGCCATAGTACAAGATTAGATTTTGACCTCCGTGGAAAAATGATATTTCAACTTTGAAAAATGACCCCACAACGATTTTTCAACAGAAAAGTGACGTTTGTTAATTTTAAAAATAAAATTGAACCGGCCAGTTAAATAAGGACACTCGTCGCATGAAAACGTGGCCCCCGCTGATGTTTGACCCTAGCTTTGACGTTTTTTGTAGGATGCTTTACACATTAGTCTCACTCTCCCACTCAGGGGCGAACTACTGGCGAGTAACATAGGTGGATTTGGGGTTAGGGCAGCGGATGGCCTTCTCTAAGACCACCAACAGCAAATATAACGTACAACGATACCAAGTGAAAATTCCTGACCTAGGAACTAATCTGATGTCGGTTCTTACATGTATAGCCTTGACTCACAGGGCAAATGGGCATTGCAACGACGAGTAGTAAAACACTGTTATTATACAAGCAGACAGCGACCACCACAGGGACATGGTGCAGGATATGTCCAGCCGCTCCGTGCCAATAGTTTCCCCGCCCCGGGAGGTAACTTATAGCTACATGTATAACTGTCCACATGTATTTCAAAAGCCTTTTGGTAGGCCCTACTTAATTTTTCCATCCCGCCCCTTACTACGGGTGTTTTTGCCACGACCACCCACTATTTCTGTGTGAAACTCCAAACTCAACCATTTGGATACATCTCTACAATTTACTCCCTGTTGCTGGGGGCGAAACAAATCATTTCCTCGTGCATGACTATAAATGAAAGAACAACAGTAGAAGCATTGATGGGAAATTGAACTTTTGCTTTACCCTAACGGGATTATTGCGGGGCTGCTTTTGAACATACATGTGGGTTGCAAGGAATCCGACAATCCTGGGAAACTTGTCGTAAAGACAACAAGTGAGGAGTGATCCGGGGGATTCGATCGAATTAAGAATTCCCTCCTCAGTGGCTACCAACAAAGTTTCACGGTTACTCAAATCTCGATGGCTGCATCGCCAGGATCCCCCCACATACATGTATGGCGGACGTGCATGTTCTGTACAAATATGGCGGCATACGAAGAACGGGGGAGGAGGGTTAGGGGGCTCAGGCAGTGGCGATAGGAAGGTGGGGGGGAGGTAGTTTAGCGATGTCGAATTTGTTTGTGCCCCAACAATTTTTGCCTTACTACGGTCCTGGGCTTTGTACTACAAAGAAAGCTAAATCACGTCCGGCTTAACAAAAAAACAATGTGAGGCTCACTGTCAGTTAAAAAAATCTAATGTTTTTACCAGTGATGTAGTTGCCGTGGACGCACTGAAGTAGCTACAACTGTAGTTAATTTACAAAAAACTTATTGAAAATTATATCCAGGGATCCGTTAAATATTAAAAGTGGTACGTCTCTTCGTAGCCAAGACGGTCATATTGTAGATTTGGCAATGAGTTCATCAAAGTGGTTTATAAGGATGGTCATTGACTCTGAATACTGGACACCTAGTATACAAGTCATGTACATATGCATGTGGATTACAGTGATTTGTTGTTATTTACACCTGTTCTCATTTCCTCGTCACATCAACACATAACGTAATTTTGCCGCGAAAACAGTTCTGTAAATACAGACAAAAAAGCCGGTGAATCCCAACTGTAGTGCGCCTAAATTAAAAGTTCAGCGAAAAGGGCGCAGTGCGCCGCCCAAAAATAAACCGGCCTGGAAACAGTGTATGCTAATCGTTGAGGAATAATTTGTGGTCAAGGATTTTTACCGATGTACATGTACACGGCAGTCTGGACGTAATTTAATATGTCAGTGTTCAATGACCCTTGGCTGGTGACAATAGTCCGAAATAGAACACAAATATTGGCTAATCAGAGGCCTAGAATGCCAAAAGAGGTATAAATAAAGGGTAAAATGTCCTTTTTCGTTTCATTTCCTATTGACGGACAAGGTGATTGTAGAATACTCATTGCCTACATGTATAGTTGAAACCTGTTTTTAATCTTGTTGGATTGAATAACATTGGAAACAAGAT
The DNA here is from genome assembly GCA_002633005.1 of Phoronis australis. Lineage (NCBI taxonomy): Eukaryota > Metazoa > Phoronida > Phoronidae > Phoronis > Phoronis australis. The sequence continues at coordinate 20,574 of NMRA01001265.1, read as the reverse complement.
TTTCGTGTTTTTAGTTTTGTTTAATTGCCATATTTTAAGTTGAAAACAAATTAGAAATTGTAAATTTCAGATTGGAATGTACTTCTACAGACAACCAGAGGAAAGTATCCAAGGAGTGGTCCACATCTGTACAAGTCACCAAAAAACCGGAACCATTGTAGTGGTGGATTTAGAAGGTTATATTGTTTTCTATACAGAATTGTGTAATCTAACTCATCACTTGAGTGTTCAAATTTTGGGGGAGTGCCGTTCTTAATTCTTTTTAAAAAATTTCTTCAGTCACATCTAAAGACAAATATTAAAAGATAATGTGGTTTGAATGGAATAACAGACTGGACAATCTTTCTCACTCACGGCCTGCTTAATGACTTATTCTCAATAACACAATTCTTTTTTATGAATTGAAGTATTTTCAGTTCTTACTAACTGAGTTGTTTTATTGTTAATTACATTTTTATAACTAAAAAAAGGCACGAGTTATACTGTAGCAAGCACGTGTTACATACATGACACCTCATGCAGGTGTATTACAATCGCCTTTACAATACATGTACAACTTGGAACTTGTACATTTGATGACAAAAGATTGCTACAGATGAGAAAAGAACTAGATCTCATGAGAAATGAAGTATATTGACATTCGTAAGCCTGAATATGTCAACATAAACTCCCCGTAATACCTTTGAAACTATAACACTATTCATAACTGCACACATTTTTTAATCTTAATGCTGACCTGGAAGTGCTAGTCTTCAAAGATGTAGAGGAAATAGTTCAAAATTAATATGAGCATGAAGTCCAAAAGCTAACTCCTCAAAAACTGTGAATTTAAAAACTGACTAAAAATAGAACAACTGTGATCTTTTATTTCATGGAGTCATCACCACAGAAAAATGCGATATTGGATGTTTGCTGGGAGTCGGAGCGTTAAGCTGAACGAGTGTTGTTGAAGCAAGTAATTTCACGGGATGGAGCGTTAGAAGTATGTCGAGCGAGGTTGATGCAGATAACTGCACGAGCTACAACGTTAGGAGAATGTTCTGGAAACCTTTAAGAGCGTAACTGCGCTCTTATCATAGTGTGTGTTTGATGGGAGTATATCGCAAGGCTGACAAGTGTGATTGAAGCAAGTAAGTGCACGTGCTGGAACGTTAGCAGTATGTACTGGACTCCCTTTTAGAGCATAACTGCGCACAATTCTATTTTGATTAAAGCGAGTAACTGCGTAAGGAACGGGTGCGTCACCCCACTTCACAAAAGAGGAAACTTCTTCTCTGTTATGTGACTGTGACCTGTCACCTGTGTTCTCTTCCGTGCACGCGCGCCCTATTTACCGCAAAACTATAATATGGTATTTTTAGATTAAACCGATGTGCGGGATTACTTACATGTATTTATGGAATCTAAGAGAATTTTAAGAGGGGAGTGGCGTGGACCCCTTGCCTCCAACCCCTCCCCTCAATCCACTTTGTTTCTTTTCGATAGGGGCGCACAATTAAACGCAGAACTGCGCGACTACCTACATGTACTTATGGAATCTGTGCAAATTTAGGAGGGGGGCATGGCCCCTTGCTACGGCCTCTTCCTAAATCCGCCACTGCCACTCTTATATTCATGGCTACACATAACCGTTCAGATACATGTACACGTGCAGAATGACATAATTCAATTACTTTCTACAATGGCCCCGTACACTACAGTGTGTAATAAGAAATTCAAGCTGGTCTATTGTAATCCAGTAAACATTGTCTTTTCAAAGCTCGCTCGTCGTCAAACAGGCAAAAAAGACCAAAATCCGGTTCAGACACACACTAATGTTTTTTTTCTTAAAAATGCAGGCCTTCGAAAAAGTATTTAAATGTGTGCAAAAATACTGTTCAGCTCAGACGTTTGTCCTGACGTCGAAAAAAGGTAAGCGATTTACTCAACAGTCGGACTACTAGATTTTTGTCACAACTTATCTCCAGTTACGAATTATTCAGGCTTCCCAATTTTCCTTAATATATAATAATTTATTTTTCTTTAACAACAGTCAACCAAGGCCTGAGTCGGTAAATTTGGAACCTCGGGAGACCCTAAGACTACTAGTTATGAATTATTTCGGGTTTGGCATTGTCTCGTTTCTGAGCTGCGACATCATATTTTCATGAAGAAAACTAGGCCAATTCATTCGGGGTATTCCTGGTAATATCCAAACATTAAAGGAGAATGCCACCCGATTTAATTGGTTTTTTTACAGTCTCAATCGGTCGATAGCCATATCACCTCTGATACGGTCGACCTCACCTGACCGAGAGGTGTCGCGTTAACCTGTGAAGAAGATAAGAAACGACGCGACGACGTCAGTGGTTCATTTGTAGCGTAAATGTCGTTATACTGCGTGCAACGTTACCGCTTGTCCGAACCATGAAGCTGCAAAGAAAGTGGGTATATCGTTTTTTCGACTTCCTCGAGAGCCCGAAATCCTTAGGAAGTGGCTCGCGGAAGTCAAGAATGAAAAGTACTGTGTTAATAGTAGGCATGAGGCCGTGAAACATCTCCGTGTCTGTCAGAGAAATTACTGTCGGACAGTGATTTCTCTGACAAATTCCGGTGTACCAAAGAGCTATCTATATGTTCCGTTGCCTGTGCATGTTCACGGCGCCTCTCTAGTGTTTCGTGAACTGTGTAATCCGGTTCTAACTGATAGCCTGTGAAACCTAACGATCCGATTCATGAAGTCTTCGTCGGATGAGCTTTCGACTAAGTCTGGATTGGCGCCGGGCGAGTTGCCATGTAGACGATTATTTTTCTGCGTTCTGTTTCAAAATAAATTATTCTCGCCTTAACCAATGCTTATAGAATCTAAAACAAAGCCTGTCTCATTAGATACAATTTGTAATACCTTTGGAGTATTCGTGAGTGCAAGGTTTTGAGAAGCCAGCAACTACTGTAGCTTCGTTACCGGCTTTAGGCCTAGATGCAATAAGAGTAATTGACCAGGCACCGAGGCCGTGTGAGCGCATGCTAATTCAGTGTTTGCTGACAGAAAGGTGTTGTGAAACAGTGACTCGATTTTATATGCTATGGTCACATGTTAGGGGAATCTTTATTTAGATATACAAATACATTATTCAAATCTTTGTTACTGTATAACCTCTGCCCTGACTGTTCTGTGGAAAGGGAACCTGATATCGCGACCTCCGACAAGTAAGTAGATTTGCAGTTTCGTGTCTAGTTCACCTCAATAATTACGTGCACAATATTTCTTTGGCTCACTTTTATAGTCTTTTCGTGACAGCAGGTTCATTTTCCAACTTGAGCTGGTTTACGGTCATGATGTCCAGTCCCGGCGACCGCGACGTGCCTCAGGGTTCCGAGCCACTGGCGGGGAGTAACAAGCGTTTTGTGTGTTTAGAACTGAAAAAATCGCATGCCTAGAAGTACAACAGGCAGCTACATGTATGTTCCCCCGTCTGTATTTCACGGGAGAATGATTCGACTTTATCACAAAACAGGCCTAAACCCCCGCTATCGACCACGGTAAATTGGCCTACCGAATTCTGTAGGCTACCTATCAATCCGTAACAGTAAAATATATAACAACACGTTTGTTCAAGAACTCGATGTATTTGTATGGGGTTTACATCGAATTTTGCTTATTTAATGGTGTAAAACTATGAATTCAAGCGATAAGTTGACACGCGTACTGTAAGTGTGTTGTGAACAGTTGAAGAGACTGCGTTCGAACCGATTACGTCCTTGGTTAATTTCAACACCACTGTTTGCCGTTAGGTGTCAGGTAAAACAACTGAACTTGCTGTTATTGGAACTACATTACGGCGTTTTCCCGTTGCTCGATTCTATAGCCCAACAACAAGTTGGGAAGTTTACCCCTGTAGGCAATATCGTACACCACTGATTAACTCCAGTCTGGCATTCATGGTTGGAAGGCCAGCTCTCTTTTGTTCGATAAGTGCTCTTATCTTCAAAAAGATAATATCTAGCCTGACTGGGCTGTGCTGTTAAAAATAAAAGTTTAAGTTATAACATATTTGAACATAAACCAATAGCATTTTTGAAATCCTTGTCAAATGATGATCATGTTTAGTTTTTGAATCGCCAAAATCGCCCAACTGCAACCGAAGTTCCGATAAGCTAGATGTTTTCAAACGCTCAGAACACCCTTCGTCTGGTAAAGTCACTGAACTGGAAAACGCTGCCATGTCGATCTAAATTGATACAAAATATGATGTTTTTTGGGTGGCATTCTTCTTTAATGTCTTGCATCTGAGCGTTGAGAGACAACGAGACAATTCCACAAACGGACACATACATGTACATGTAGTTTCACACATTGGAGGGTTGAGTGCCAGTATTACTTTCAGAAGTCCTTACTTTTTTCCAGAATCATGCTCAACCTGAAAATTACCTGTTTGACCTTACTGACAGCGTGCGCTGTCGTTAAAGGATATATCGGCTTGGGCAAATTCGACGACAGCTTTATTAGAGGCGTCAGTACGATGTTCTATTACCCCGGACTGGTGAATCACCAGTATGCCGTAGGCGTTTTAAACACGGGAGGCGACTCTTCGGACAACCCACTCTATCCTTGCTACAAGGAAGGGGGCGGCAAATACCTTGACAAGGCCAGGTGGTATACCATGGATGCGCCCATTCGTTTGCAGAACTTCTGGGCGCGCGAACGTATTAAGGGCGACGTGAACATTCACGCAGAGATTCTGGTTTTGGACGCCCTCCCTGACGTAATGCGACAGTTTGGTGATACTGTAAGGTAAGTTGCTTACTAAAGTATAGGTTACACACTTGGTACACGAAGAAACAAAACTGATTACAGCGTTCACATGCCTTCACATCAGGTCAAGTGATCAGCCACCTTGTCTGACAAACCTGCGCATGTTAACCGTCGTCAAACTTCAGGGCCTAATTCTCGAAATATCTATATCCAGACGTTGTTTTGAGGGGAGCGGTTTGGGTTTTTACGAAGAAGTAGGCTGGGGAGTTTGGTATTCATTTTAGGCTGTTGGCAGACTTTCACTAGAATTTTAGTCTTAGCATAATTTCACGAAACAGTCATTCCTCACACTTTTCGAGAAACGACCGCCTGCTACATCAATTTGCCATGGGCTTGAATTGACCTATCGCCAGGATTTTGGGTGACGGCTTAACTGACCATTTAGAAGGCAGCATTATTGACACACCTTCGTTTCCAAGCCGCCATTTTACCCGACAAACAATAATTTGCCGGGTAAAACTTATTGTTTGTTAGTCGACATTATGCAAGGGGTGATAGTTAATGTCGATGGTGACAATTTATGTCGTATTACCTGTTTCTGATTTCTCGTCCTATCCTATCCCAAATTAGACGGAATGTCGACCCTCTTCAAGAGTTCCCACCTTGACCTTGAACCTCTCAAAAGTTATTTTATTAAAACATCATAAGAGATTTAATAACCTTTAGTACACCTTTGCTAAGAAACAAAGCCAAAAATTAAAAAAAATTCTGTTGTTGGGTTTGTACTTAATGGCTGGAAGACCGTCTCCACCCTTGTTTTACTAGTGCGATACTGAGGAGTTGTGAGGAAAGTGCGCGGAGAGCCGCATTTTTCAGACATGAAAAGGTGTGTTTGTGAGGGCTGGTAACAAGTACGTGACTGAGAACGTCTCTGCAGGCCTGTACGAAGGCAAAAATTATTGGGGGGTTCACAAACCATTTAGACTTCGCCAAACTACCCCTCCCCCCAACTCCGCCACCCCTGTGCTCCCGATGCCACCATAATTGAACCGAATATCCCACGTCCGCCCTACACGTAGGTGGGGGACAATCCCGGGATGCAGCGATCAAGAGTCGAGTAACCGTGACCCAACATGCAGAGTAAGAATAGGCCTAGGACCAGTAAACTGACCGGTAGCGAAGAGCTTCCTCAAGTAGCTATAACTGAGATCTAACAGTGTGAAAATACGAAATTCCCAACGAAATAAAGCTAGTTGCTGGTCAGCTTACATGTAGCAGTGATTCAGTTGAGGCAGGCAGCTCGTGCAAGCCCTTCGCACTGGCTCTAAGGCCAAGATTCGTTTTAGTGTGATCCAGCATGGGGAGAACTTTATTTTATTATGTTCATTCTTTGAAGGAGTTTTTTCGAAAAGGTGAGGTACCGGGGTCCTGGTATAGTGCCTTTGGGGTTGTTTCAAAATCTATCGTTCAGACATGACGACCGACAGTCCAGTTTCTGGTGGTTTGGGAAAATGATACAGAGTGTTTCACAAAAAAAAATTAGTCACACTTCGACGCCTGAAGTTCAGTTCCCGTGGATCTCTGAGATTCTGCACGGTTTTATCTTTTTTTTAACGTCGGTGCGCCAGTCATGACGCGCACGGGAATTGGGCAAGCAATCAATTCAGTTTTAAAGAACAAAAATCTACTGCTCAAAACTACGAGAAAATAAAAACACCAAGTAAGTACAAAGACAACTTTTCCAAGAAACGAGTTTAATTTTATTTATTTAAGGACTTTTAAAACTTTCTTCGATCTACTGTTTTTGAGTCTGAATTTCATCAATGTCATTAAGAGCTATTTTAGATTAGCAAACATCTTTTAAGTGTACTTTACTATTTGAGGATCGGATTACAGAGTTTTTACAACTTCAGGCTGCAATTAAATTCACTGAAATATCATCATCTCTGAGAAGATTAGCATCTAACTGTCAAAAGTCATCCATGAATCTATCGATTTTCGTAGATACATAAACAATTATAGAAACCAAAGATTTTTTTATCAAAACTAAATGTTATAAGCAATTTCCGCAGGCATGCTCGCAGATTTTTGACGGGTAACCGGAGGAACATAGGAGATGGGGCATTCGTATTACGGTGTATTTTTTCTAATTTTAGAGGTAAATGTGCCTATAATGGTTCACGAGGTAAATTTGAACTCCACTGACAAAAATGCTAAAATAATTGTATATGATTGCGAGAGTTATTTGTTTACCCCGTTCGACATGTACGCGGTCATCAGAAATAGTAGCATAGACAGCAGTGTTTTCCGCATGTGAAAATTCATTACATGCAAATCATAATAACCATGCACGCACCAAGGGGGTCTCGGCCTCGCACGAGCCGATCCCCACATTTGGCGAAGTGGGCAAAAAGGTCCACCCCAGAGAAACAAAAAGTCCGAGCAAATAAGACAAAAGTCCACAGGAATTCGGCGCGAAAGCACAATTCGTAAGCCTGAACATATTGGCTCCGTTTTCTGTAGTATTCGTTGATGTTATTCTGTAAAAGGTCCGAGTACCGGAAAGTTTGGACCTCCTATACATGTAATTTAGGCTGGGTGTGCGCATAGTGTCAATAGTGTCGTTGAAGGGATTATTGCCGCTTGGGCGAAGGATAATGTTGCCGAACCGCTCTCACTATTGCCAACAATTCTGCGCCTCCAAGGGGTCGTCAACCTTGTCGCTGCCTACTTCCACTATCCTGACGATCTATGTACATGTGCGACCCACTACAGACGACGACGATGACTCCAACGTTCCCTGTCGACGACAAAGACCATAAGGCCTACGAATTTACAAGGCGTAACCAATACCAACTGTCGATGCTTTGTTTTAGCAGTTGGTTACACGAAACTGTTAACCATCTTACGAATGAATGATTAGACTTCCTTGACTATGGCAGTTGCCTCAGGTTTTTTGACTGAGTGGGTTCAAAAAGTCAAAATGACGTCACATTAAACAGGTGACTAAAGCGCACGGTTTGTTGTCACGAAACACATTTTCACCATCACTAAGGGGTATATTTTACGAAACGTGACTTAAGACTTAGTCACTTAATTGGTCTTATGCTGACACAACTATTTCGGGAAAAAATATTTAAAAAGTCCGAAGTATCGGAGAATATACAGATAGCTGACAGTTATCGAAATAATTTATATAAATAATTTTAGACGCAGCTGCTCTCATCATTACTGGGCTAAAAATTAATTCAGCAACTGTGACGTGGAAGCACGAGATCAAATGTGTGTTTTATATCTTCATTCATGTAACGCACCCCAGGAAATTGGATGTGTTTTGCTGAAAGCATGGGATATCCATTCCTCTATCAAAATGGCTTTCTAGTAAGTAATTCGGATATACAAGTCGCTAGGAGCTCCTAGGCTTATGGAAACATACCATACATGTATACATTTTGGCGTACCGCATGCAAACACAACGTACATGTACTATAACAATAGTGTTTCAATGCAAATTTGTGCATTTTTCACAAAAATTAATATGTAGAAGGTCGTTAAGTTGTGGTTTTTAAAACGTCTAATTTGAAGGGTAGTTGTGTTTAATTTATTCTATTTTTCATTCTGCAAGCATGAAATTTCAAGTGAAAACCAATGTGGTACCGTTAATGTTGCTAGACGCTGTAAATCGCGACGCCGGGTGTCTTTTGGAATATTCAATCCTGGTGTTCGGTACAAGTTCAACGGTACGCTCTATTTAAAATCATATAAACAGGAAATATTTATAGTTATGCACCTGATATATTTCAGAGAAATCCATATGTACACACAACTGTCACCGTGCGAGCGATGCACCGATCGTATCAGAGATTTTGCAAGAGGTCACGGAACTGTGAGATTCTACATTGGTTACGACTACGTATTCACACACGAAGGAGACCCAACAGGTCAAATAGCTTTGGACTACGCCAAACAACAGTTTACACCATTGAAGAACCTGTGGTTCGATCAAGTTGCTGATCCTACTAAGGGACCCTTTATGAGCTGCAGTTATCCACGCGGCCAAAACACCTTGTTCTAATGGCATAAAATATTGATTGAAAAATAAAATTGGCTGTGGTAACCTACGTATGTAATTGTTCGTCATCGTCACCACTGCATAAATAAAACGAAGATAAAAAGTTATGGAAACAAATAACTACCGTCTCCAAAAATCTGTGGTTTTGTATAGAATTCTGAAGAACTTGCTGCACTTGTTTGACGTCGTCGTTGTAGCCGGTTAAGACATCTGATTGGTTAAGAACCCGGATGTCGTCACCAAGACCCAATTAGTTGCTTTTTTCCGGTTGACCGTGCTACACTGGCGAAGTCAATCAAGGGAGTCATCATGAAATTGAATTCTGACCACGGCAATATATGAGACACCCTCCACTACCGGCCGTATGATGACAAAAATGCGGAATTCCAGCCATAAATGCACTTTTTGAAGAAAAAAAATCGCAGAGCTCACCAAACGTCAGAACGGCGTAGCCTACTTTTTTACTCCGTAAAATGTAATCAGGGGTCATTTTACACAAGTGCACCGTGACCTTTTGGTTTTTTGACGTTGAACTATGACTTCGGAGAGAGGGGGTAGCGGGATTGAGAAATGTTCATTTGCACACCACAATTAAATCCATGAGAACGACAGGCGTAGCTCGTTATACATGTAAGTGAAAATAGCACGTGTAACGTTGAGTACATGTAAATTATTTTTGGGATACGTTGAAAAAACGTATTCATATGTCAGAGAATTGACTTGATGATGTAACGCGTAATTGGTGTACTCAGTATAAACAGAATTAATCTAACGTACCAAATAATCAGCACATGTGTAACAAGTTTCCCGTTTGTTCCGGACTAAGACCACAGTAACGCTGGCTGATTTTGACCTTTTTGACTGGCCTGGGTCAATCAGAGACCTTGTTTGCAAGAGCTTTATTGGACACTTGAAAAATATAGCATAAGTGACAGAAAGCACACTCTTTCGGGTTACCCAAAAACGAAGTTCTGCCAAGCATGGTAATTTTACTTTGCTACATCCTCCCTGAGAGATCGAGATGCCAAAAGTAACCAAAAATGTGCGACGTTGGCCATATTTTACCTGATCCTAAAATCACAAATTCACGACCGCCCAGATGCAAGAAAAGAGACCACCATCCAAATGCTCTGTCAGTCTGGATTCCTGAAATTTAGTTTAAAATATGTCATTATTAACCCGATTTTTGACAATTTTCACTTGTCTGAAGGGTACCAGGATTCGTGCCAAGAATTTTTAAATTGAGTCTTAAAAGACTCAACAACTATGTGCTCTCAAAATGGCGGCACTTCTGTATCATAGTAGACCAGATTATTCCGAGGCCAGATTTGTGATATAAAGTCACTCAAAACAACTTCAAGGAACAGCTGAATACCATTTGTGGCAACCACTTCCCATATAGTCCGAGAGGGACTCTACTGTGGTATTCGACCTCCATTGGGAGACTATCCCATTTACTACGATCACCGCTACTATCGCCAGTAAAAGTCCTTCCCATAACCAGTATCGCGTGGAGTTACCATGGCCGGGATTTGTTTGTTGCTGGTATTTGTTGTTTGATTAAAAAAGCCCGTCTGAAGCGTTTACGTACAATTATACTGTACTATAGCACCTTGTGTAAATTTTCTGAAGGCTAAGTTATCGCTCAAACAGAATGATTTGATTCCCGTGGGTCGGGACCCAGGTTACAAATAAGATACGAAGATTTGCTGTTTTCGTTAATGTTATTATTATAGGGTGTAAAATGCTTCTTTGTTAGGATTTTCAATGTTTAATGACGTGTCCCCACCTAAACGGTATCAAAAGAATGACCCGATTGCACATACAAACAGCCTCGTCCGCTAAGTGCGGTGCTCATTTGTCCCACACCGCGCGGTGTGTTTTCTTTCAAGCTGGGCAAGGATCTAGCGGCTGTACATGTACATGTACATGTATGTATTTCTCAAAAACGTAAGCTCACGAAACTACCTTGGAATCCACTTAAACAGACTAATGAGGAATACATAATTTTTTGATGCAGCCTTGATTGTGGAGCGGACGTAACGCAGTGACTCGCTGGTTGTAGAGCGGACGTACATGTAAGGCAGTGGCTCGCTAGTTGTAGAGCGGACGTAACGCAGTGACTCGTTAGTTGTAGAGCGGACGTAACGCAGTGACTCGCTAGTTGTAGAGCGGACGTAACGCAGTGACTCGCTAGTTGTAGAGCGGACGTAACGCAGTGACTCGCTAGTTGTAGAGCGGACGTAACGCAGTGACTCGCTGGTTGCTCCTCGCCATTCACTGAGAAAGTATTAAATACTTGGTGGGTGAGGAGGTTTTCAATGTTTCCATTTTCGTGTAATTTATAATAGATAATCTCTAAAAGAGCTAAAAATTCTACATTTTTCTTAGCGGAGGAATAAGCGTTTACAACTCGTATCATGTCTTGCAAAAGAATTCTATTACGGGGAAAACCTTGACTTTCATGGAACTTTTAAAAAAGGGTTTACAGGTTGTTGCCGTCGGAATATACATAAAGGATGCAATGGTAGTGCAGTCGTTATATTTTGCTCCGTAGCCCAAATGTGGCCCATGAACACTTAGTTAAAATAAAGTCAGAACACCATACAAAAACTTGATAGTATCTTGTGTGCGAAAACAAAAAAATACCAAAGTGGCTGACCAAGGGTGTGGCGAACTCAAGACGCACAGAAAAAAAACGCACCACGGGAACAAATTATACACAGAAAAATACACCAAATTAAATACAATAATATCTACACAAATTACTAAGAACAATGAAAATGTAAAGACTGCGTCCAAAACAAAGGAAATGATACAGATAAGTAAAGAAAATACTCACTAGACACACGACAACAGTAAGCGACTTGACGCTCAAAATGATGCGGGCAGAGTGAAATAGCGAAAAAATGAAACAATAGACTAGAAAGGGCCTAGAAGAGATTAGACAGAAAACTAACATCAAGTAAAACCAAACAAGTTTACATACAAAATACACAATGAACAAAATAACCTGGCAAACTATCCGCAACACAGGTCATTTTAGTCATGCTACTGGTATACACGTACATGTAGAGGTCTTTTTTAACCCCTCTACTTTTCTGAACTTTAGGGTAGTCTTATTATTTTTAAACGGTAAACTAACGTAGTGCTTCCCAAGTAACCTAGAACATTGCACTAGAGAAGATCTTAAAGATAGAAGGGCTTAGAGTTACAAAAAAAAAAATGTTATCATTCATCTGATGAGAAAGACTGATGTGCGATACCACCGGACATTGTATTGTAACTGATATATTGTTGCTTTCAATACCATTTCACAATATCGTGCTCATTTATAGAAAGGCTGACCGGAGACTTTGTTAACAAAGAGGGCGAT
>NMRA01001264.1:6590-32890 GCA_002633005.1 Phoronis australis | reverse complement strand
TTGTGAACAGGCACTGCAGGTCAAATGTCAGGCACTGGAGGTCAAATGTCAGGCATTGGAGGTCAAAGGTCAGACATAATGGTTTGGTGGCCTAAATAATCATAAGACAAGTTCCCACTTGACCAGACATCTACGATTTTACATCAGCCCATCTAAGGAGATGAGATCCCTCCTAGGTACGAGGAATATACTAGGTTAACATTCAGTCCAAGGTAGTACTTCCAGTAGTCGGATAGGTGGGTCCCTCCATTTGAAAACCAGTTACTAGCACTGAATAACGGGCATTATACAATGGGCGGAGCTGGTTCTCAAAGCATGGACCCATGCTGCCGTCCAGTTGCTTTACTCTCAATAACAGGAAAAATCAATTACCACTCCAAGGAAGTTTAACTTCAGCACTGAACACGGCCTTGCTGCACGATAGCCTAGGCGTAAAGTTTATATATGAAATATAAAGCTTTGCACCTATGTGGGTAAAAAATGACCAGATAATATCTGTCACAAAATAAGTGTCATTAAAAACTCCTCTCTTCCTTGAGTAAACTAACTTATTTACCGGTGTTGGAAAAAATGGTGTTTTGCCATTATTATGCTGCTAAAGTTGTGGAGCGATCTTTTGCATCAGCTTTCAGCACCGCGGAATATTGCATCACCTTCCCACAAATGTGGGAAAAAGCATCAGAAGAAAACAAAGAGAGTAAAAACAGTGATAAATTAGGCAGAACATGGCCTTGAGAGGTGAGTCTCAAGATACCATCAGAGGTCTTGAGTGCCCTAAAGTCGTGAAGATCTTATTTCCTCTTCTGCGTGGTCTCGCGACATTTGCCGTTGAAGTTTCCAGTGATCGTCTGCTTATATTTTTGGGATTTATTTTTGAAAATATTCATCATTCAGATTTACTCAAACACGCGCTCCAGGGGTAGCTTGTACAATGTATCAANTGGCTATTGGGCAGTTTCACCATATATCTTAATCATTTAGAGCCTCGTTACTATGGAGACCAACAATGTCCAATAGGAATAACACCAATACCTGCTGCATGTGCTGCTGCTGTTGCGCCATCTGGCTGTAGTACTCTTGTCTTGGGTCTGTCCATGTTGTTGTGCGTGTCGAGTGGTTGATATAGAAGCTGAAATTGTGAACAGGCACTGCAGGTCAAATGTCAGGTACTGGAGGTCAAATGTCAGGCATTGGAGGTCAAAGGTCAGACATAATGGTTTGGTGGCCTAAATAATAATCATAAGACAAGTTCCCACTTGACCAGACATCTACGATTTTACATCAGCCCATCTAAGGAGATGAGATCCTAGGTACGAGGAATATACTAGGTTAACATTCAGTCCAAGGTAGTACTTCCAGTAGTCGGATAGGTGGGTCCCTCGATTTGAAAACCAGTTACTAGCACTGAATAACGGGCATTATACAGTGGGCGGAGCTTGTTTTCAAAGCAGGGACCCATGCTGCCGTCCAGTTGCTTTACTCTCAATAACAGGAAAAATTAATTACCACTCCAAGGAAGTTTAACTTCAGCACTGAACACGGCCTTGGTGCACGATAGCCTAGGCGTAAAGTTTATATATGAAATATAAAGCTTTGCACCTATGTGGGTAAAAAAATGACCAGATAATATCTGTCACAAAATAAGTGTCATTAAAAACTCCTCTCTTCCTTGAGTAAACTAACTTATTTACCGGTGTTGGAAAAAATGGCGTTTTGCCATTATTGTGCTGCTAAAGTTGTGGAGCGATCTTTTGCATCAGCTTTCAGCACCGCGGAATATTGCATCACCTTCCCACAAATGTGGGAAAAAGCATCAGAAGAAAACAAAGAGAGTAAAAACAGTTATAAATTAGGCAGAACATGGCCTTGAGAGGTGAGTCTCAAGATACCATCAGAGGTCTTAAAGTCGTGAGTGCCCTAAAGTCGTGAAGATCTTATTTCCTCTTCTGCGTGGTCTCGCGACATTTGCCGTTGAAGTTTCCAGTGATCGTCTGCTTATATTTTTGAGATTTATTTTTGAAAATATTCATCATTCAGATTTACTCAAACACGCGCTCCAGGGGTAGCTTGTACAATGTATCAAAATGTTCCAGGGTCGATCAAGTTTTGTAAGGCCAAAGCGATAAAATACAGAGATATAATTGATGCTGGGTTCTTAGTGTTTTACGTGAACAACCTCATTGAAAACGTCTGTGCACATCAAAGTTGGGTTCAAAACATATAATAATTTATTTCAATTGAAACTGAATTAATAAACAATGCAATGCATTTTTATGTCATCTAGAGTAACTGACAAGCACTGTAGTTGACTTGTGTGGTCCGTCTAAACGAAACGGTCACGTCTTTAGGGCCTCATTCAAATTTGACTGTTTCAAAACTCTGCTTACGGAGACAAACAAGGATCAAGATTGTCAAAACACGTATATTTGTGCAGGCTGATATATGTCCATGACATCACATGAGCAGTTGCTAATGGACATTGGGTAGTATGACAATCAGCTGCTTATTATGCTTATTATTCACGACTTTATGTCACCGGTGTCTAGATTCTTGACCTTGAGTGAGTTTCTCAAAAGAAAGCGAGTGAAAAGCATGGGAAGTGTGAAAGTGGGGAACGCAGAGACAGCGCATATTTAAAAAATGAGACAAGCACCAACACGCAGTAAAACATGAAACACTATTGTCAAATACATGTCAAGAGGAGATTTCGCAATCAACCAACGACGTCCAACATCAACAAGCCTACAAGGCTCACTTCAAGAGCACTGTCAACCACAAAAGGACAAAAATACGAACTTGAATGAATGAATTGTTTATACAAGTCTTCAATATAAATAATCACTTACTATCGCTGCTGGTTTGGGTCATATTTCGCCTCCCACCCAGGAGGTACAGGCAACTTCCACCACTCCTGCCCAGTCGCCATTTTTGTTTACAAACATGACGTCACGACGTTCGCAAACACTCCGATAGATGGTAGCGTATGTCTGTTCGCCTGAGGCAAGGGACTCGGGTGTCAGTTCAGCGGACACGAAATCACGCCTGGGTTTTCACTAAAAACATGGGCGCATACAGAGGGGAGGGGGGCTCGAGGACTAAAACGAGCCCCCCTCCCCCCATTTGATGAAGTGGCCAAAAAGGTCGGCCTCAGAGGAACAAAAACTTCTAAAGTAAATACGAGGCAAAACTCCACTAAAAAGGCACGAACTGACAAAATTTGGCGAATGCACAATTCAGAGCTCTGAACGTACCTCTGTGAATCTTAGTAAAGGTCCATATTCTCAAAAATTCGAGCCCCCATTTTTAGATTGGGTGCCTGCATGAAAAATTTCGATTTACAGTCAAGCTATGGATAATTATAAACCAAATGCTCATTTTTATTTCTTTTCTTTTCGTTTTAGAAAAGGACTAAAAAACTCCTTGCCATGAATAAACACGTCATCATTTGCCAATCTACAGAGTAGAATGAGGGGAGTTAGTCAGGACGGCATACGCTATTTGGTAAATATTGTTTGCGAATACATTAAGAAAAACTTAAGTCATCACTTTAGTATTATAAGTAAAAACAGGTGACGACGGGGGAAGTGCGATCGAAAAGTTTGATAAACGAAATATGAACTCAGAATTAAGCGTTTTCTTGAGTCGCTGGTCGACGCAATTTTCTTGTTGTATTGTTAAGGGAACTCAAGTTCTATTACAGTGACGTATGCGGTTAATTTTGTGTCTTAATCAATTTATCATTTTTGCAAATAACGAATACCAAGGAAATACAGTTTTAAAAAAACAACATTGTGAAACTTTACGTGATATATAATAATTATAATTTTGGATAGTAGTTAAAGTCCTGTAACCTCTGTCAATTTTGTTTGTCACATTTCTTGAAACAATATATTTCTTAATTTACAAAGGTGTTTTAAACATTAATTTTGAGAACTTTTATTTCGCATATGAAATTTTTAGAGCGGGCGATGAGTTAATGTCCTATAAAGATGTCTTGGAAGTTGGCGGAATTGAAAAAGACTGAAGTAAAAACAAATGTGTAACTTGAAATAATTAAACTAGTGAGATTAAGCGCTTGCTTGATTAAAATTTGTTCAAAAAAATAATAATAAACTTCTGTTTCCTACCCGATTGCTTCAGTGCGAGCAAAAATTCATGCCTTGTTAGATTTCATAATTAGTACTAAGAAGTCCGCGTTTTAAAAATTTCTGCAGATGGGACTACTTGTGCCATAACAAGATGGAAGTTTACGAAAAAAATACAGTCAGTTAGCAACTGAATAAATAGGATAAAAAAATTATTGTTTTGTTCACGCTAAAATGCAAAGATCATGATTTAACAACTATGGTTTTAGAATAAATCCTACTCAAGCACCAAATTCCATCAACTCATATCAACATGAGAATTATTCAAATAATTGCCGAATGAAAGGATACAATAAACATCAGCATGACTTGTGCAGACTGTACAATAAGTCCAAATAACAATGAACTATGTACCATAATATGCTATAAAAAACCCTTTAATATTATACAACTCTTGTTTAAGTTGAGATCAATTACAAATAAACAAACAGCAACAAGTCATTAGCCTGGTCCACGACATTAGAAATGAACCTGAGTTTCACACCAAAAAGAAATGAGCCTAAGGAAGTCACAGCGAACCATATAAAAAACTAAAGCCTAACAACTGATTCACGAAACTCGACTATTGATAATTTAAGAGCATGACAGAATCTATGTTCAGAACAATATCAACTGGCATTTGGAAATGTCCCACCTACACTTCAGTGCAAAGTATGAACAAAATCTGTAGCTTCTTTCAGCGATGTCATGGCAACGACATTGTGTGCAATACAAACAGATTATGTCTTCCATATCGTGCCGTGGGGATCGAAAATCACGCCAAAGACATAGTGCGACGCATAGACAGGTTGTCGTGAGTTTGGATTTAAACTGTAAATTTCAAAAAATGAACGAAGAATCACACAGCTTTATTTACAAAACTGGGGCAAAGTTTAAATAACAATGTTCATATACCACTTCTCTTTCAGACAGCTCAAAATTAGCACCAAGCAGAAAACAACTTCTGGACGGCAAAGTTTCATCACGGCTTCTGGAGTGATCGGTAAAGTTTTCGGGTAGAGTGAGCAGAGCATTAGTAAAAATTTCATAATGAGCAATAGTTTCAAATGGTGGATTTGGACATGTAATTTATGAAAATATAATTTTGAAATTCAATCAGTCGCTTCCATTATATAAATTCCAGACCCTTTTCCAGCAATGGGTGTTAGGAATCATGGAATGACAAGTTGAAATAGCCGTATCACAAGACTGTGCTTCACTGTTCGCCTAAAGGAAGGTAGAGAGTGCTTTTCAAGTTTCTAACAAAACGGTCCTCAAAATTCAACTTCGATTAAGTTGTCCATCTTAGAAATTTGAGAAAGGTGAAACATTGAGTAATAGGCAAGTGTCTTGTGTGACACCGGAATGGGACCGTAACATGAGAGTTCCACCTGAAACATGCAGGTTGTCACAGTAAACCAACATCCGTCGAATGATTCAGACGACGGAAACGGATATCTTTATGGTCGGGGAGATAACCAACCATGCTTTGTCTCCTAGTAATGGAAGATTGGGGTCGCACTTGAACGTAAAAAGCAGGATTCATCAGAAAACACCAAATGATTCTTGTACAGTTTTCTTTCCCAACTATTATCGAGTAAATGGCCTAAAGCGTTAGTAATGCTTAGCAGTTGAAGATGCTTAGTGTGGGGTTTTTAAATTTTCTCTTCCCTTTTAAGGGTTGAGGAGTCACAAAGCATTATTTATTTTAGAGTGAAGTATGGGAAGTATGTTAATATCCGGGTTTAGGGACCTTATAAATAACATATTCCATTGTCTGATAAAATGCACATTTTCAAGTACTTGTTCGCAACTGGCATGGCAAAGAAAACAGTTGTGGTTCGTAGACATTTGTATTATCAACGTTCCAAATGTGGCGGGATGGGCTCTTGCCCGTTAGCGTGAGTCACTATTCATATTCTGATGTCCGTTGTGACGTCTACTTGAAGCTATTTGTTGGGTGGTCATTGATATGCAAATGTACATGGGGGTTCTCTGGAGACCACGTGGTTTGAGTCAGTCTTGAATCGGAGTTTGTGAAATGTGTCTGTACTGTTGGGAAAAGCAAATATATGGTTTAACGGCAGTCGATGGTCTGATTGTTTATTTTTTAATGCTAACCCGTGACACAAACATACATGTACATTAAAAGTAAAACGAAACATTTGTAATTGATCTGCCACTCTTGTGACTTGAAGAGTTGTAATGAATACTAAACTTTGTTTAAATTTTACACAAATTTGCTTCCGTCGCCTGCAACGTATACTTACCCGGAAAAAATGAAAGCAGTGTTCGGCAAAACATCAATTAATAATAAGTTCATGAACATTCCCTCATCACTTAAGATGTCAGTGAAATGTGATCAAAGGCAGGTAACAAGACTAACACTCCAAATTGATGAAATTCATAATCAAATGTTGAAATTAACTTCATGACAGCCATGTAACTCTGTGCCAGGTACGCGTCAAAAATCCATGACGCCATTTGGACAATAACATCAACGGACTAACAATATCTTGTTGAATCCGTTGACACGTGAAAATCGGCTATGCCAACTATAGAAATCATGTCAGTCTTGAGACACAGAACATTGTATTTAAATACATAAAACTTGTGATAATAGAAATGTAATAGATCTGTAATTAAACTAAAAGAAATAGGATTAAAAGGTTGGAGTTACAGCACACGAACTTACAAAGAAACAAGCGTGTTATAAGACCAGAGAACTCCAGGCGATACTCTCGCGCAGGTTGGATCGGTAAGCGAGGAACGCCTACGCACTGGAATGCCAACTCCAATCTCGCGGCCGCTCAAGTTGCACCGCCCATGCGTGAGCGTAGAATGTTCCGGTGAGTGTATTGCTGTGGACTATACTGTCAAAACTGTTCGCAACTCCGCCGTTTTTCAACCGAATTGCATTAGAACCATTGCATATCATTAGAAAGCAATTTTTCAGTTCTTGATATTAATACCAGAAGCTAACTATAAATTATTTAATTCCTAGGTAATTATCCTTTCTCATACCTGGCTGGTTTAAAAATATTATTCAATTCAAAAACAAAGTATGTTACCTAAATGCAAAAAAAACAACGGTGTAATAGCAACAACAAAAGATAAATGAGTATTGGAACTCCATTTTACGATTGTTCATCTTTAAAGAGAGGCGTTAAATAATATCACATCCCGTATCATGGAGATATAGATATGAATTTCTTTATCCACAATAGCATTTTTTCGAGTTTCAGAGAACATTTCGTCAGATATTTGTTTCTTTCCCAGTTGCATCTGCTGTTCCCCTGATCTCTAATAATCCCTTATTTCGTTTCTTAAAGGAGAATACCATCCAAAATTAACCTATTTTGTATCGGTTTAGACCGAGTAGTTCCATTTGATAACAGCAAGTACAGTTCTTTTACCTGACACCTGACGGCAGGTGTTCAAATTAATTAATGACGTCCCTGTTCTGTTTCATGAGGCTGATTCAATCTCCTTGACGCTCAGTAGGAAAAGTAGTCTTTCTTAAAAGATTGCGAGATTAAGGTACCTCTTTTTCCAAAACCAAGTACAATTTGTCAACGTAACCATCTACATGTATAACGAAATCACTGAAGACACTGAAAAACACAACAGCGACTACTGTCAGTGAAGGTTGAAACCAATGCTTAATAAAGTAGGTCAAAGGTTGCTACCATTTAAAAATGTCCAGCATCAGCTTTTTCAACACAAAACGTAACATAGCGGATCAGTGCGGAAATAACTGGTTGATACCAGCGCAACAAAAACTTGACATGTATTCCAATAGTTCTCTTGTTAGTTAAACTCTAGAGCGCCTTAGGAAGTCGGTTATATGAACACTTTTTGCTTGTGCAATTTTCTAAAAATTAAGGATATCTTTATCAACCCAGGGCAGTGACAAAAACAACAAGTTCATTAAAATAAAGCTTTTATTTACATTTCATAATGTTTAATTGTCTTAATTTAAGCAGTTGAATTCTAGATGACACTGTAAAGTAAAACTTTTCAGCAAATACTTTTGAAATTGCATCTAGTTTAAATCCGAAGTAACTTCTTCACTTGATTTTATTGCTGTATTTTGTAATATTTAATTGTTTCAGGTGTTTACGTGTCAGAAAAATGGTGTCTTATGCAAGTTTGGAAAGTGAATATGAGACCTGAGGTTGTTTCTATTGACTGAAAAATTGCAATTTCGTGGGTGTGACGGACGTACAAATTAGTCGTCCGTCTGTTAAGTGATTTCTGACTTAACAAGTAATCCCCGGGAATAAAAATACAATTTTAAGAAATATCATTGTGAAAATTAAGTACATAACATATAATAATTATTATTCTGAATACTAGTGAAAGTCCTGTAACCCACTGTCGTTTTGTTTGTCATATTCCTTGAAATAATAGATTTAATTCACAAAAGTACTTTAAATATAACAAAATTTGAGACCTTTAATTTCGTAGATAGATTCTTTAGAGCGGGCGTTGAGTTAATATCATATAAAGATCTCTTGGAATTTGTAGGAATTGAAAAAGTCTGAACTAAAAAGAAAAGTGTAACTTGAAATATTTAAAGTTGTGAAATTTTGCGCTTGTTTGGTTGAAAGACAATAAGAGTAAAACTTCTGTTTCCTACCCGATTGCGTCAGTGCGAGCAAAAATCCCTGAGTTGTTAGCAATCATAATTAGTACTAATTAGTTCACTTGTGCCACAACAAAACGAAAGTTTACGAAAACAAATTTCTTGAAGAACACTCCGATACTTTAAAATTTACTAAACAATATTAAACGAAACTTCTGAAAAGTGGTAACATGGAGGACTGTAACACACAATGGAAAAATTTTCTCAGGTTTTCTTTGACCAGGGCACCGACTACTTTTTACCTTACTCTATACAAGTTTACTTTTTTGAAATATTGCGAAACGGAATAAATTTAAAATAGCGTCAGGGTACACTCCGCAGTACGGTGTACATTTGCCGCCATCGCCGGATAAAGTAGTGTTTTGTTTTGCTATGTGAAATGCTGGTATCGGTGGTTTTTAATTGACATTATATCATGTCAAACACGATTTTGATTTGCAAGCGCGAAACAGTGAGTCAAATCAGCATATCATCTATGCAACCGATGGCTACTGCGGTCATCCACCCAGAGTCACCGGTCGATGCTTATAAAAATGGCCTGTATAATTGTGGGATTTGTTGACTAAATTTACCGAGAAATCGCTGACTATATAGAACCGCACCTCAAGAGTCTCGCTTGATGAACAATAACAACAAGATTAAAATAAAGAAATGAAATTAGGCTTGATTTTAAAACTACAACTGTCGATCAATAGTCAGTCGAACAGGTACCCTGGAATTTTCTGTGTAAACTGTTCACCCCGGCCAACCCGCGATCGAGAACGCCCCGAAGGCGATGGAGAACGAAATTTGGCGAGAGTAGAGAAGCCAGACAAGGGGAGTAAATTTGATGAATTTTCGTTGTTTCTACTTTCAGTGAAGAAACAGAGGCACAAGTTCACGGCGTAACACATTGAGAAAGGATAGGTAGAGGTTTAGGAAAGTGTCTCTTCCAATTATTGGAGAAAAATTACTTTGACCGAGGCATCGCATGAGCCGAAAGTGATTTGTAGGTCATTTTGGCAGTATATCAATAAATTTATCTCAAAGTTATGAAGAAATGACGCCTGAAGATGTAAAGCAATGCTTGCTTTTCGTAGTTCTCTCAGGATCTCTGAATTTTCGATACTTTTCTGTTGAAACAAGCGATCGAGAGCGCATTGATATGCGAACGGGAACGCATCGTGGTGTGTAGAACAATAATTAGTTTTTACTTAAAAAACGTGAACAACGTTACAAAATCAGAGTGGTGCAATTAATTAATCACATTTTGCGCCAATTCTGTGTTACATTCGTATCAAAACTAAACAATAGCATAGCATATATCCAGTAAATCGCCATGAGCACTACACGTACATGAAAAATGCTATCTTAGTTATAGATATTTCCACAGATGATTTTGTTTTCATATCCGGAAACAAGTTCACTGTTATTATTGTGAAGCGAGCTTCAACGAACATGTTACTCACGACGTGAAGGTACAGCCTACCAAGGTTTTCAAATACAGACATCTACTTTTAGACGAAATCTGTGGGAACAAAGGGCTCTAAACTGAAGACTCACCCAGGAATTGTTCCATGTGGTGTGTCAGCCAGGGTAAACAAATTGTTGCTGCAGGTGAAAGTGAGTGTCGAATCTTCTTGCTAAAATTGTGACAGCAAAAGGAAAAAAAAAAACAAATAGCCAGTGAAGTCAAAGAATGGCTTCCGTCGACACTTCTGAAGTAGCCAAGCATTTTAGATGGATCCACCGGTGAAAGAGCAGCTCTATAGCTGATTTCTTTAGGTAACTAGCTTCTTTACTCTAAGATATGTTTTGGTTTCATTGGGGAAAATACTGTGGGGTCGCAACCCTCATATTCAGTCCAATTGACGAGCAACATTTTTACCTCATCTGTCATGCCGTGTCATGCTATTACACTCCTCACGTTTGTAACTCGAATATGGCTGGTGTCTAATAATGTTGTCTTGCGCAATATCATACAGTGTACACGTAATGTTTTTTAAACAAACGATCAACTTGTTTGCGAAGAATTGCTGTTGTGGCGGGCGCTGTGGTCTGGTCGCAAGTTCGTTTCAAGATGCACCCTAACAAGTTCTGTCTATACACGGAATGTACCCGAGGGCACTCACATTGACAATGTGATCGCATTCGCAAACAGTGTACAGTACCAGAAATTGCTGGTAGGCTGTACTTTCACAGCAAAGTCTTGCGGGACTCGCGCGATGTTCAGTAGGCCTCCTATGGAACCCTTGCGACCTCATTACCTATCGTCTTCCTACCTGCAACAAGCACCATTGCCATCTTCTATTTGGTAATTTCCGCCGAAAGGACCACCCAATGAAACACCCGTGCCCATGGGCGTTTATTTGGTGTTACAACTTCGGGTTTCAAGTCTTCAGACATTGGGACGTTTATTCCAAAAATTGCAAGAGATGCAAACAAAGTCCTGGGATACATCGTCTAGGTTTGAAGTAGTCCATGGTAAACGGGTCAAATTTATTTGCGCATGTAAGTCTTTTGAATGGACTTGGCAACCTCAGAGGGCTTAGTGCTTAACAAGATGCCAACATTGTAGAGGCTTAGAAGCTCATTGACACAGCAGTTGACGAACAAACATCGAAGATGTCTGGGTAGAATGGTTCTAAGGCGAGCAAACCATTGAATCAGATATACGGATTCCTCGGTAGTCTAGGCAACAGAAGCACTGGACTAATGTTCCTGCAGAAACACACAGGTAATAAATTATGATTCTACTGTACACAGTTTGTACATAATTTCGGTTTTCTTTGATGGTTGTGTACAATGAAAACGAAATAGAAATTATTTTTGGACATGCCAAATTTACCCAGTACAACACAGGGTCTACGAGCGCACAGAAACTGATTCTGGTTTGTATTTCTACTTGGCTCTTTATCTGCTTCATAACCGAAATCCATTTCACGTAGTGCGTGGTTAAATTTGTACTCAGTACTTGTTTCGTTTAGTGTTGATTACAGAAGAACTGTTGGAATACCCTACCTAGACAACCTCTCGCAGCAGTTAACCAACAGATGTGTAAAATACACGCATGAGCAACCACTGGGTATTTAAAAGTGTCTAGAGAGAAGTTTTCAATTCAGATTTTTGTACAGTGCACTTTAGGTGTCGCAAGGGACCAGGCCAACTTGATTTGTAGATATTGACTTTCAGTGTAGGCCTACTTCTGGTCGGCCTTCGGCGAATTAGTCTCGTGATGTTTTTCACCACAGGGTGCTTTGTTAAACTTTTCATTTCAGTCATTGCCGTTTGGTCCCGGGACAGATCAACTTTTAATACGGATAATAAGCAAAGGTGTACAGTGTACTTTTGGTCTAGCGACGGACCAGGCCAGCCTATTTGTGTACTCTCATTGCACATGTGGCCTTTCTGTGAACTGCTTTTTTTTTTTGCTTTTTTATATTTTTTTCACCACGATGCACATAATATTTTGGTTCCGTGAAAATAATTTCAGGAGATTTGTTTCCTGATACATTTGTCATTTTTTCAGTTGTTGCGACATGCCGTAGCCCAACAGTCAACGTGATTCAGCTTAATAAAGTGATACTTAATTGTCGCTTTTAACATTAGAGTATGAGCTGAGAGCACCATTGTTCGCCAGATATTCTCATAACGAGACAGAATTTTTGTTTATTCCCGGACGTAACAGTGACGGTCTTCGTTCTTAAACAACTTGAGAGGCTGCTGTCACGCGATCATCTGATATTCAAGTGTTGAGTTTTTACTTGGCCGTCGGTGTTCCTTATGCTCTTGAATATTTGGTAGTTGCCTAATCCCGGTCCTGTACTTTTTCGTATACGACTTTTCCTATGCTAAAAATGTGTGTGTAGACAGATGTTCCAACAATAATTTTTGCTGGTGGCATGACTCATACCAAGATGTGCACAATTATAGTTTCACGAAACTCATGAGCCAAGTTCATAATACGAAATCGAGAAAGATTTTAAATTATCTTAAGAAAAAATTCAGAGACACGTTAACTGCCAGAAACTCGCCAGGATGCATGGAAATTTTACTATTTGGCTACAAAAACAAAAAAAATTGTCTTACACGGTAGGGGGAACCCATCTTTCGACCTCCCCCAGCTCGGCGCTGCGCTCCTCCGATTCGACCTTTGCAGGAATCCTGAACCCCCCTTACTGAAAACGCAGATCCGCTACTGGCATCTTCAGTTCATGATTTCTAGTTTAATGTGAAATTGAAAAAAATGAGACGAGTTATAATACACATGCTGTATTATGATTTTCTTAAAATGCATTCAAAATGTTGTCTTTGAGGTCACTTCAAGACACAGGAAAACAACTACAATATATACCTCAACATTGGTCATACAAAAAGATTTAAAACATTGCTTTAGAGAAATCAACATTACAAATCTATTGAACATTGCCTAATAATTATTTTGGAGTGTATTAGACTAAATCATCACTGAATAACAGACAATGTATTTCGGACTGGTAGACAGCATATTAAGTTTCTCACAAGAAATCAACAACTACAGTATAAAAAATTCTACAATGATCATAGACATATATTTTCTTTTGAAATATTAATTGGTCAAAACAATTGTATGTAAGTATTACCCAATGACACTAAGTATGGCCATTTAAATTTGATTCAACACTAAAAAAATGCTATGGTTTTGTTAAAGATCCTATTGAAACAACACAAATATAGAAAGAAATTTGAGGATAAAAGTTTCAAAACAAAAAGTTAAGAAAACTTCGGACAACTACCAACCATAAACTCTGTAAATCTGAATAAACTATAGTGACTTAACAACCTTCATCACTGGACTTGATGATTTAAACCATAGCATTTCTATTTCTTGTGCATGTAGGAGACATACTGTTTGCATGACATACCACATTCACAAAATAGGAGTGTCCCTGTGCTCTGACGCATATGTGGCGTCGGGCACACTCTTTCCGTGAAACATTGATCGCAGATAAGACACTGAATCGACTTGATTCCTGAGCACGATGCTTCATGTTGTATTTTCTTATATCGACAAAAAATTCTTGCCCCATCCAACACGTCTATCACAGGGCTTGTAAATTTCTTGCTTGCCGTAGTGTCACTGTGTGCTATTGCCACGTGGTCATACAAAGTCTATTTCTTCGTGAACGAAGCTCCACAACATTCACACACTCCTTTGTGCAGTTGTGCTACTCTTTTTTGAAGGCGTGGACGTTAACACCCTGAAGGACTCGTCGTGAGTCTACTGTCAACTGAAAAAATCAAACGCATTTATTTATACATGTATTTGTTAAGCTAAATCTCACAAACAAAACATGAAAAAACGGTGAACTAATTCATGGCACGTATTATTCCAAAATCATTAACATAACACAGTAACTTGAACGCCTATTCTGGCCAATGCAGAGAAAAAGGGTGCGTTCACGATCGCCTTAGAGAATTAACTACTTCGTTCCCGACCGCCGTCTCACACAAGGATATGCTTGTATTGGTTAATATCTCGAATTGTTTCACAAATCATATCCAACAAAGATGTCACCAGGGGCAATTAAACTATAACCGTCACACGCCTCTAATTGTTGATAACGAGATGAAATTGTCCACTTTACGAGGCGTAAGGCATTTTACTGAAAGCCGTTGCTTTCTGTGCTCATAATTTTAAGAAATATGCAAAAGCCAAGTATTATTTCATATTCACAACAAAAGTTAAACCGTAACGCTTTTCCGTGAGTCGCATTCGTACCAAAGTAGCCTCTATTTAAGAAGAAAATGACAAACTCACCGGGTATGTCACCGGCATCTGCCGTTTAGGTGCAAGGTCTCGTTCGCGATCGCCTTCCGGGCGTTCTCGATCGCGAGTTGGCCAGAGTGCTCTGGCAGCTAGTTTCGTGATCGCAAGCTTAAATACGTGAGAGAGTTGACATTCTAAGTCTCTACTTCTATGGCTACAACGAACGCTCGTTACAAAATGTGCACTTTTTCGAGTCAGTCATATTCCTGTACTCCCATGTTTCGTCTCCATCACAATAGAGAGCGGCTTGACTTTATAAAGCCAGTACTAAGTCATTTCTGTAAATTCATGGCATTTACCGACGTTACAATGGGATTTATGTTTACGCTTTCACAAATAAAGAAAAAGAATGATCATTTTCGTATAACTTTTAAGAACATTGGATATTGACGTCCGATGTCCAGTTTTTCAATATTTTAACAAAAAACACGGAGTCTATAGGAAGAGTGCCCTTCTTCAGAAAATCGATCACCAGAAACTTGAAACAGGTGTTCCCACTTTGAAATTGAACATTAAAAGTTTTGCTGAGTGAAAACCAAAAACATAGCGCCAAGTTTCCTCAATCACCAGCGCCCGACATGTTTGACCCAACTTTAATTTTTTAAGATCAATTATTCAAAAGTAGTTGTAATCTGACAGGGAAAACAGCGTATTTAACTCATGTCGTTCTTTGGTTAATGAGAAAACACTTCTAATGGTTTTTTAAACAATTTTTAAAATCGATGTATTTTAATGACAATTAACAGTTTTATATTCGAAATTTGTTTTGATCTGTTAGTTTGGAAAAGAATTCCATTTTACTTGCTTGCGATGTTGGCTCCCCCTCTCCGTGACATCGGAAATTAAAACATTAAAACACCAGGTTGTCCAACGTACAGCAGTAGACAGAAGACCATGACTGACAAATGTTGCCAATTTCATTTCTAACACCATTTTATTATTTTCGGTTATGATCGATGTTTACCAAATCCAGCAATATGAGGGGTTACACGATTTCATTGCATTCAAAATGGTGGGACAGGCACCTGTCTCAGATTTTGGAAAGTAACCTTGTCTTGCCACACACACAAAGGGTCAGTGCGTGTGAATATGGCACGTGTATGCATGTTTCCATGGAGATAAAAACAAGAGCACATTTTCATTTGTCTAATATTTGATTCAGAAAACTCCTCATTAAAAGTGCCGTAGAAGGGTATTCTACACATAAATAGCACGGATATCTACTAATCTTACTGTTGGACAAAACGGGAATTTTGTGATAACAATTTTATCAGATAAATTTATGTTATTGAATTCCCCTCATTTATTTCAAATATCAAATGTCGATACAACATGTTCACAGACGATACCCAGAAAACAACTTAATTCACTTCGGTGTTGTGCTTTTATTACTAATCCCCAATTCTTACTACTTTCCGTAAGTCATTCGATGGAATCAAGGCTGTCTTCTTCACCATTTAAAATGATTGAAAATTCTAAGCTTACTAAAATACGCTTCTAAAAATGTACAACGCCTCGGATTTGGCTGAGCGTTAGACACGGGTTCGGCTACGTGTGCGGAGGTAGCGTGTTTGATTCCGCGCAATTGTTAGGTAATTTCTGCAAAATTACTTTTCTCGAAGAGAATGCTACTACTTGTTACTGCAAACGTAGTTATTCTTTGGCCATTAAAAGTATTGTTTGGTAGTTGTGTGCATTTGTAATTACCCTGTACGTCGTACCCCGATTCCTTCGTTGGTCACGTGACATTAGCCTTGTAACTGCGTTTTCCCGCTTTAGTCTTGGTTTTGTTATCGATGATCTACGCACAGTGCAGGTGTGTTGGTCAATCGCTGATTTTGTGATTTTTTGTGCAGTTATTACTCAGTTTTGGAAGTTTCGCGAGAAAGCAATAAACAAAAAATCTTTGTAAACTCACATGTTGTCATTTATGCGCCGCAAAGTGCTAGAACCCTAGCAACGACTATAAGACTATGATGTGAACTGGAGTAGACTGCGTTGCATGTCTTATCTTTACAAAGGCAGATTTCTGGCCCATGGGTCTAATGTCCTTCGAGTATAAATGTGTAGGTTTTACTTTATGCATGTCAAGCAAATGGACATTTTTCGAGTCTCTCCTGGGTATGAATATTATACTCGAGACCAGAAGGCATTGAACATTTTTCCTCGAGTTACATATTTTTTACTTCAAATGTTTTCATGTTTGCGGGTAAAACAACGTCTTCAAAACATAGATAATTCTGTACTTGTATCAAATGCCCTGTTGAAGTTTTTAAAAGGCCTTTAGTCAAATCTTATTACTTGTGTAGAAGTTCGCTATAGTTTATTTTGTCAGCAAAGTCTGCCCGAGTTTTTAAGGTTGATAACATCTTATTCATATTCATATGACCTGTTTTGAATAAAAATAAGAGATCACGAGTTTCTCATCTTTGATTTTTTCAATAAATGGTTCATTTTCGTAGACAAAAAGTAAGTCTTTTTTCTGTTAAGACTATTTCCATGTTCCCCAACTTTACTAAAAATGGAAGGCTCCGCTGGCTTGAAATATTTTGTAACCGGAGAAAAGATCATGACATGATTCGTTTAGACGCGTCACGCCCAAAAACCTTATTTAATTTGAATTTAAACTGTTTCACTCGTGCCTAGCAAATTTAAATCTAAATTGGCCTCAAACATATATCAATTTACTTTATCAATAAGGAGTCCAGGACATTTATGTCCTCTTTATGATGCTTTGTGAAAGATTTTGTTCATGTCCACGCGCATGAATATTACATCAAAAATATTGAATGTCAAAGACTTTCATTAGTTAAGTTGCTCCGCCTTCCAACGTGTCATGTATGGACAATCCTGTTTCAAGTGCAGTAAGTACGTAACTGCTAAAACACGATTAATCGAGTCAATGTAATCGAAGTTCAAAAGACTTTCATTAGTGAAGTTGCTCCACCTTGCAATGTCTCATGTGTGGACATTGTAACACAGGTTTACTCAATACATCTATGATGAAATTACTAATGGAGCTCGCCCAAAATAAGTTGCAATATTACTACACATCGATATCAAGCAAACTGATTGATTTTTAAATAAAATAGTTTCGCGACAATCCTATTCCGTGTGCAACAAGTACGTAACTGCTAAAACACGATTAATCGAGTCAAATTAGTAAGATACATGTAGGTCAGTGACTAATAATCCATTCTAAAACTGGATAAAAACCTAGCGACTTCGAAAGCACCTATTTACCAATAGCAAAATGGTCAGTGATATGAACAGTTTAAGTGTCAATCACAACTGCGTATAGAGTTATATCAAAGCTGCTAGTGTTTTCGCTGGCAGTTTGTAGACAGATCACTTACTTCAAAAGACACACCTGAGATGGGGGTAAAAAGTTTGTTCTTTCCTTGTCCATTTTTACTCTTTTGCACAACACTCCCAACCCCCAGATGTTTGCCCCCCCCTCCCATTACACTCGACTGCAGTAAAATTGAGTTAATAAAATAACTTGTCGCCATCAAAGAGTCGGCAGTAAGAAACGGCCGCAGATCAACTTTGTACAAAGTTTGTGCAATACAACGCAACACACCACAACATAATACACTGTGATACATCACAGCACGAAACGTATGATAATTTAAGGTTGTGTAGAACCTATAAAAATGGCCACATTTGACTAACATCAGCACATTAAACTTTCAGATTTGGCTACTAGTATTCATGAGAAACGTTCAGACACTATGCTTTATGGACAGGTCTAAAATACGATGTTACTAACTGTTTTAAAATGTTTCACTTTTCCATGAGAGGCTATAAAGTATAGGACTTTAATGATTCTCATGAAAAATCTTTAAAATTGCATAAAACAGAAACGAAATGATATTTTAGAAACCTCTGGCAGAGTTTTTGATACCTTATCTTGAACATTCAAATAAAATTTGATGGTTCTAGTGAGAACGTCGTTTTACAATCAATGCAACTTTCTGTTTTGCTCAATTCTGTTAAAAGACATGGTCACGTGACCAAGCAATAACACATTGGCAAAAAGTCAAATATCAAATTCCTTTCTTTTTTCATGAAATATTCTTACACCTTTATTTAATTTTCACTATTTTTTAAAAAACCCATCCTAGATATTTGCTAACTACATGGACTTGTTGATGAAGTCTTACATAACCTGAACGAATACATTTATTTCACAGCAGTAAAGCGGGAAACCGGAATGTTGGAATCGTGAGCTGAAATGGACGGGTCACTCGGAACTGACATCAGATCGAATTCAAAGGGAGGGGGGCGGATTCCCCATTCTATTTGGCTGTTACTGTTCAATTAGTAACTGATATACTTTGTGGTTTTAAACATTGACACAATTACCGAACTTGCCGGCGATGTTGTCAGAGGATGATTGATGAGTTCGCGATTTTAACTTAAAGCGCTCTCTTGAATCGCTAGAGGATGCTGTCATCTTGCTGTATTGTAAAAGTAACTAAAGTCTTCTTATCACAGCAACGAATAACTTGCGTTCAATTTTATGGGCTTTTAAAAGTGTCAATTTTCGTTTTGGGGAGCTAATGAAATGTAGTTTTAAAAAAAGTCCTATAACCTTTGTCGATTTTGTTAGTCACATTCTTGAAATAGTAGATTTGATAATTTACAAAAGTAATTTAAACATTAGAAATTTTGTAAATGGATTTTTGGAGTGTTCCTTGAATTAATATCCTATGAAAATCTCTTGGAAATTGGTGAGATTGAAACAGGTTGACGTAAAACAAAGGTGTGACTTGAAATATTGTGAGATTTTACGCTTGCTTGGTTGAAAGTCAAACAATGATAAAACTTTAGTTTCATATCCGATTGCTTCAGTCCGAGCAATAATTCATGCCGTGTTAGCCTTCATGACTAGTAGTAAGTAGTCCACGTTAATTTGTTCAACGGCGACTATTTGTGTCGTATCAAGATGGAAGTTTAATGAAACAATTTTTTGACCACCACTCCGACACTTTTACTAAAATGCAACAAGATTTCTGAAGAGTGCTCATATGGAGGAAACATGGAAAACTATTACTGTCTCTTTGATGATCGCTCTATTTCATAGGCGGATTTAGGGGGAGCAGGGGGCCCGCCCCCTCCCCACCGCCAAAAAATAAAAGAGCATGATCGTGGGTAAATATTGAGTTTAGCATTTAACATGTTGGACTCAGACCCCGTTGCAATTGCAAGCGTGACCTACGGTGCAACCGTTTTCCGTTTTTTTAGTCCGCCAATTAATTCGGGCACCCTTAGAATTTCAGCTGGGTGCGCCCATGCGACCCTACTTTGAGGTTGCCGGAGACAAAATGCTGGGCCCCCGTTATATTATCCTAGATCCGCCACTGTATTTTTTATGTGTACGTGTGTCTGAACATTTGTCCTTTTTGTTTTGCTGAATACTTTGTTTGCTTTTTTGAATAAAAAGAAATATTGTGAAACGAGTAAATTTTAACTAGGGTCACCGTGCACTCCGCAGTACAATCGCCGCCATCACCAGATAGGCCCACATGCTCAGTGAAATGCTGGGATCAGGTGATTATTAATCGACATACATATCATTTCAAACGCGATTTCGATTTCAACCAGGAAACAGTCAAACGAGAATATTACCTATGAAAACGAGGGCTACTGCCGCCATAAAACAATTATGCTTTTACAAATATAAATTTTACTACTGCATTACTGCTTTTGTTAGAAGAATTTCAAAAGTCCCTGAGCAATCTTCTACAAAAAAAATTATTTTTTAGAATAATTTCCAATTAATGTACTGGTCAAACTGAGCCATACATCAAACTTCAAAAGAATGGCATAATTTGTTAATTACAAATTTATTAAAATAAACAACTTTTAAGTGTTTAAAAACACTTGTCAACAGTCGGAACTACCACCAAACATATAACTACCAGTTCATGCTTCATACCAAACTGCGCAGACGAACGATATTCTACTTATTAAAATACCACTGTGCTTATGATACATATTATATTTACACATGGCGCATAAACACGCGTTGTTCAGTACTACATAACGTTATTCCTCCAAGTACTGAAATGTCTTCACCACACCTGTTTCACACTCCACTACAGACACCTGACCCGGGGCCGGGAGACATAAACCAGTTGGATACTGGACACCACCAGGGGGCACGATCACGTGTGCACGTGCGTTGTTGTATAAAATCACCTGACTATTGTGATGGTCTGCCACCAGAATGTGACCGTGTGGGTCTACACACACACCGCACGGGTAGTCACTCAGTTGATGGGTCAGTGTGGATACAACGGCCGGCCGTGTCGGGTCTATTATATGGACACGACCGGGGTAACTCTCACTGACCACCAACTGACCACAGTTGTCCATACACACATATCCTGGTCTGAACTCTCTCAGCCCCAGGGTGGGGCCGTCCAACTGTTGGTGAATATCACAGTTAAGATCCGTTATAAGTACCCGTCCCCCGTCTCTATCACACACAACCAGTCTGTCACCGTGACATGTCACAAAGCCCCAGCCTTTATACACATCACGACACACCTTCACCACCTCACCACGGCCATCATACCTGACAACACCCTTAATGCCGCGGTCGGTGATGAAGATGTGACCATCTTTGTGACATGTCACGTCGACCGGCCGCTGCAGTTTGTGATGAGTTTGTTGTAACTTCAACTTTAGTTTACAGTCGTGTTTGTCAAACACTTTAACAGTTTTGTTGTATACGTCTGTTACAACAAACCCCTCATCACAAACTGCCAGTCCCCAACACTCAGACCCCCTCACCCCCTCACCCCGGCTNAGTTAAGATCCGTTATAAGTACCCGTCCCCCGTCTTCATCACACACAACCAGTCTGTCACCGTGACATGTCACAAAGCCCCAGCCTTTATACACATCACGACACACCTTCACCACCTCACCACGGCCATCATACCTGACAACACCCTTAATGCCCCAGTCGGTGATGAAGATGTCACCATCTTTGTGACATGTCACGTCGTACGGCTGCTGCAGTTTGTGACGAGTTTGTTGTAACTTCAACTTTAGTTTACAGTTGTGTTTCTCAAACACTTTCACAGTTTTGTTGCCTGCGTCTGTTACAACAAACCCCTCATCACAAACTGCCAGTCCATAACAATCAGACTCCCTCTCCCCCTCACCCAGGCTGGTAAAACTACCAACACTACCCGCAGGTTCTTTAACAGTCAGTGGTGGAGTGACAGGCTGAACGGGTGATTTGGATGAAAGATGAAGTTGTGACACTTTTGTGTCCATTAGTTGTGGTTCTACAGTAGATTCACTATCAACAGACAGGTTAGGTACTGACAGTTCAGGTGGTACAAAGTTAAACACATGTCTGTCTGCATTAAGTTCAAACTGACTGATATCTAACGATGTCAGAGTGGCGGCCATGTCATGGTACTGTAGAGTTGTTTCAGCAGGATGCGCTCTTTCAACCAGTCTCTTGGCGTATCTCAATGTACTCATCAGAGACAGTCGACTGTGTTCAGCCGCCTCGTAAGCTGCTTGGCTTTGTTTTTGGACCGACTCGAACTTTTCGGTCAGTTTAGTGATCGCTTCACTTCTCTTAGTTTCCAGTTCGTCGTCAATCTTCTTTTTGAAATCGTCAAAAATTTTGCCGAGTTCTTCAACCTTTCCTTGTAAAAGTTCTTGGTTCAGTTCCTCGCGAATATTCTTGCGTTCATCTGACAAAGCCTTCGCGTGATCCACTGCGTCTATCCACGGCTCCATCAAAGCTGTGAGCACCTCGATTGCTTCCTGTGCCGCCTCTTCAATATTCTTCATCTTGTGGTGATCGTGCTCCAGTGCTTTACACATAAAACACACCGGTATTTTGCATTGGTCGCAGTAAAGTTCAAGCAACTTTTCCGGATGTTTGGGGCAACACACTGTTTGGTGTTCACGTATCGCCTCAAAATGCATGCCAGCTGCGACTTCCTCCAAACTGACCACTTTGTGGGTTAAAGTGATTCCAGTCTGACAGTGAACGTCCGCACACTTTTTACACAAGTGATGAGCGCACTGTATACACATGAAGTCTGCCCCCACTGTGGATCCCTTGCAATGACATACATAACAGAAGACATTGGTAGTTTTAGGAACACAGTCGTTCAGGTGATTGATGAAATGATTGAACGCAAAGCCAGCAGCGCCATCTTTTGGGATGTCGAAAAGTCGATTACACCGTGGACATGAAAACTTGCCGCCTTTGCCTCGTTTGTCAATAAATGTTTGCAAACATTCATGACAGAACGTGTGAATACACGGCAGTTGGCGTGGTGTTTTCGGTCTTTCTAAACAGATGGGGCATTCTAACAGCCTTCGAATGTCGTCTGCGTCCTTGGAGCTGATTGCCATATTTTGGCCAGTGACCTAAAATGTAGAATTATTTTATTAAATATTTCACCAAGTAAGCCAATGAATCCACTTAAGTTATGTTTAGCATATTTCAATTTCTTGTAACTGTAAGTTTAATTTACAAAGTTAAGGGACTTCGGGCCTCAGTACCAGCCTTTGAAAACCTAAGAGCACAATTAATTGGATAAGCCCCAGGGACCTCAAAGTCACGCCTTTTCAAAATGTACCCCTTCAAAACATAATGTTCACTCAACTGGACCCTAATTAAACTGTCATTGTTGTTCATGCTACGGCACACCGTTACTAAGACCTATTGTTTGTATGAAAAGTATCCGTTCTGACAAAACAAACAAAAACTTGTTTTCATAAAAACGAAGCGTTTAATGACCCCAATGACAGTGTACCATAGTGCCCAAATAAAGAGGCCATTGTTAGTTGTGCTATGGCATGCCGTCACTAAGACCTATTGTTCGGGTGAAAGAATCTGTTTTGACAACGCAAACAAACACACATTTTTTCATATCGAAACCGATACCAGGAAATGGTGAGTCACCAGTCTAAGGTCAGGCACTTGTTTGTGACCTCCATAAATCCCACGATAACAACCATCAGATGAGACTGTGTATTGAACAACCAAATTAGTAATTATTAGTTTTGCAAAATATGAGACACTCAAGCATGTGCACCCAGTTAGCATTTATATGTAACCTTCTGTTCACGACAGAGAAATGGTTGTACAAAAACCCAAAGCTGTCCTGAGTTCAGTAACGCTGGGACCTAGCTAAAAAGCTAGACTTCGTGAGATTACGCCACATATTGCCGTGTATTTTAAATGAGAACACGTGACTTTGGCTAGATTTTAGCAAGGTTCTGCAGTTACTGAACTCAGGCCAGGGCTCCGTTTCATGAAATTCTCAAGTTTGGTTGTTGTGATGGCGTCAACAGCACTGTCGAACAATCGCAACGTGACATGTGGTGAAATGACAGCATTGGTATTTTGGTTTAAGTTAAAATAGTTTCATGAAACGAAGCCTATTGTGTCATCTCATGCTAAAACAAGTGTCAGAATCGCAAGATTCGGACAACGCCGACGTGCAAACGGAGGCACAAGCGTGCAAGAATTTAAACACAAGCAGCGTAAGTCAGTCGTAAGACATACGCAGTTGCTTATTGAGGAACATTTAGAATTGAACAGAGTTCGTGATAGACTTAATTTTGATTCTCGGGGAGGTTTGCCGGTATTCAATTAGCTCAGTACGGAAAACAGGGCACTTTGATAAAAGCGGGCATTTGTGTTTAAGCGAAACGGGTGCTTGAAACGTTCGCCAGCCAGTCTGCAGAGTGTTTTGAATGTCTAAGTGTCCTTTTGTGCTCGAAACGGAAATTCACGGTTGTCGAAGCTCTCAAACTCGCCAGTTTTTTTTTTGTTTTTTTTTCACTTTTAGTGTCGCAAGTCATAATAAGCCTTGTGTCGAAAAGCGGGACATTTTGATGATGTCAAGGAGGGCGATAAAAACGGACAAACAGGAGACAATTGACAAGTAGGCCTTCTGATCATATGTTGTGTTCAGACAGGCTTTAATAACAGTTTTTGACAAGGCCTTACATCGCCTTAGCCCCAGCTGAGAGGCTACGTGTTGCCTATTTTTGACGTTGCAATCAGTTTCGAAAAAGGTAAAAAGTTAATAACAAAAAAATTATAAAATGATTTTACAAACCTGAGAATGAAAAAAAATCCACTCGGGTTGAAAGACAAGTCCATACGCTCTGGCGTCAAGTGATGCTGTGGCGGGATTGATCGTCTGAAAGCAAACACCCCCCGCAGCTCCTCAAGTGGCCAATCAATAAAGCGTTTTGTGTCACATGCTATATAATCACGCCCACTGAGACTGCTCATGTTGCTATTTATGGAAACTACGTAAATCATCGTCGGGGGTTCTGCAATTTCCCGCGTTTCATAGCAAACATTTACTAAGGCCAGTGAATCATGCTCATATATGGCGCTATTTCACTGATCTGGAGGTGTGGCACGGAGGAAAATTATTCCGCAAAAATCAGCATGCTGGCGGATTCTTTTGTTCCAACCCGACGACAGGGAGCTGGGGACCCTGTCCCCGTATAGTATCCTGCAGACCTAACAACGATAGAGGCACGATCTTTGTACAATAATCAGGGATCCAGGCTATCCCGCGGGAATGCTTCACAAATTTTAGCTAAAAAGTTTCCTTTAAAGTAGAGTAGATAAATATGAACGCACTCCAGGGTTGCAGAGCAAAGGCGGGTCCAAGATTCATGAATCAGGTCGGGTCAAGGATTTTATTAAAAATGGGGTCCAAGTTAAACATTTGGAAATTTTAAATTCGATATCACTAAAACCAAGGGAAAAGGGGCGTCCAGACCCAAGTGACCGGCCCCTGGATCCGCCTAGGCAAAGATTGTGGGGAAATTCTGGTTATGTAGTAGAATAGTGGAGAATAACTCGACTTAGTAGCAGCGTTGTGTTGTGTTGTGGACAGTCTCGGTCCGTCTGTGAGATGGTTGTATTCAGTAACTAAGTGTGCCAACACTCAATTACACTAGTAAAGCAACTGGCAGTAGCAAGATGAGGACTGTCTTTATTAGACAAGTGAACGGATTTATATACAAGTCACAAATATGTGGGTTGCATGCACTAAACTTTATGATTCAATATTCTACAGGAAAATAACAGGAAGCAACTCTAAAAACTTTCACAACAATCATCTGAACTACTCTGTTGTGTTTGCCATATATGGTAATGGTCAGCTGTCTTGAGGCAATGTTTGACTCAGCTGACAGCCAAAACAAGTTTCTATAAACAAAGACAATTGGCTAGCAAAGAAATAATATCAATAAGAAATAACACTATCAAACTAACATACTAAGAATTATATGTATCATGAATGTCACATATTTCATGACAAAGATATAAAAGACATGACTATCGGCCCAATTCACTCGCAAGGCCTCAAATCTCAGGTCAACTGGAGACACATGCATGGCTTTAATACCTTTAACCAATTCGACTGTTGTGCCGTAATTTCTATGTATGTAGGACTATGTATTTCACATTCATACATACATAGATACCTACATACACACATACATACATACATACATACACACACATATACATACATACATACATACATACATACTATACACACACATACATACATGCATACATACATACATACATACATACATACACACACACATATACATGCATACATACATACATACATACATAAACACACATACATACATGCATACATACATACATACATACATACACACACATATACATACATACATACATACAT